>JABUQX010005175.1:0-20000 GCA_015478945.1 Trachelipus rathkii
TGTAGAGTATAATAATATTAATATCATGATATAATAAATATTATATTATATATATATATATACTATAATACTTATACTATAGATTAATTAAAAATTATAATAATATATATAATACAATATATATATATATATATATACTATACAATAGCAAAGTATATATATTATATATATATATAACTACTATATATTATATATATATATATAACTTGCATCACCACCTAACCTTACATCTTCGTAGATGAATTTAATAAAATTAATTTACAATTTCTAAAAGAGTAAAAAAAAAAACACCTTGAAATTGCGTAACATAGAGTATTTGTTTAGATATTAAAATTTTAAGAAATATGGATTGAATAAACAGAACTCTGCAAACAAAACTACGTACTATACTAATATATATTAAATTATATAATTAATATAAAATAATAAATTATATTATTAAAATAAATGTATTAATATTACTATATATTTATATATTATATAGTACTAATATATATTAATATATATATATTATATATTAATTATAATATACATTATTATATATAATAATATAAATTATTACTATAATATACTATATATTACTATATATATATTAATATATATAATATATAATTAAATTATACTAATATATATATTAAAACATCATAATCATAAATATATTATTATGAATATATAATATATATAATAATATATATAATATAACTATAACTATAATAAAAAATATAATAATCAATATATATAATATTATAGATATACTATATATTATATATATATTATCATATTAATATCATATATATTAATAATATATACTACGTATATAAAAATCAGTATAGTATGTATATCTCTTA
Organism: Trachelipus rathkii; assembly: GCA_015478945.1. NCBI lineage: Eukaryota > Metazoa > Arthropoda > Malacostraca > Isopoda > Trachelipodidae > Trachelipus > Trachelipus rathkii. The sequence goes on from JABUQX010005175.1 coordinate 849, forward strand.
CCTTATAGTATTTTATCCTCAAACTTGTTTTCATTGTTTCCTGGAATTTATTATATTTTGTAATATAAAAATCTTTAAAATATTTTATGACATTAATTACTATTTAATATATATTATATAAATTAACAAATATATAAAATATAAATTAAATAATAAAATTAAAATAAATAATAATAATAATATATAAATAAAAAATTAAAATAATAATTTAATAATAATAATATTAATAGAAAATAAAAAAATATATATATAAATAAGAAATTATAAAATATAATTTTTAACTTATATAAATAACAAAATATAAATCAAATAATATGTAATTATACAAAAATACTAAATACTATAAAAGTAATATAAAAAAAAAAATTAATATAATTAATCTTAATCCATAATCATATAAAGAATTAAATAAAACAATCAAATATTAAATATAATAATTAATATAAAATAAAAATAATTAATAATCTAAACAATAAAAAATTAATAATCAATATTTAACATTATATCTTTTGCTTATTACCGGGACAGTATTAAAAAAATTCAAAAGTTATAAATGAAATTGCAATACTGTATAAATGGTTTTATTAAAATTAAAAACGTAAAAAAGTGTATGGATTTCAATAAAATTAAAAACTTTAAAATATTATGACTAGGTAGAGATCTAAGTTGCGATATTTTGAGAGAGGATTTTTTACGATATTTTGAGGGAAAGCTTTATGCGATATTTTTACTATATTTTAAGTCTAGATAATCAAAACACATTCAAATTAAATTTACCGGATTCATACATGCTTGATTTATTTTATTATATATACATGTATTATCAATAAGCTATATATCTTTGAAACCGTTACCGTGGTTCGAGTGACTTACAACCCGAAGACAATAACTTATAATCTTATAGTGGTACCTGACTGACCCCCACATAGTTAGTTTTGAGTTCGGCTACATCAAAACCCCTTCGCGGCTACCCGGTACTCCCGCTCCGGACTCTTCTATCACGGTTCGCATTATGCCTATTTAACGAACGAGTTACGAAATTCATTTGCTCAAAACCAACATTTGCAAAGATATTGAGAATTCTAAACTACGAGCGTGACAATTCAGGTTTGCTAATCACTGTATGGCCACTTAGTTGCATAATAGCTCCTGCAGCCATTAAATTAGATATGATCTAAATAACAAATTTGGCAAGCATGCAAACAAATCGGTATCAATATATATACTGATTCCGTGATTCGATTGCGTACTCCGAGCTCATATTACGCTACACAGGGCTACTATTATTTAACTTCAAGCTTCGATTACGTGTCGTCGTATGTCAGATGGGTGGGAAGTGAGTGGGGAAAAAACTCTTGACTACTCACCCTAAACAGGATAACAACCTACCCCCATGCCAATGTTAACTTCGAATAGCTGTTTATAAGTTCACACGCGACCCATAATTTTCAATCCCCAGTGAGCACGAAGACTGCTTTTGCTGCATTATAAATTAATTACTACATCGAATAAACCATCATTAACTATAATAGAATTGCATCCTTGACAAAAAAATCACGAAATTGTTAAATATTAAAGTTTCTTTGAAATTTTATGCTAAATTTTTACAAGACATTTAATTTTCAAATTAATTTAATTATTTTAAATTATTATGAAATTATTTTCCTTCATTATATATTTATTAATATTAATATAGTACTATTATTATTATTTAATTATTTATATTATTATTATATATTATACCATTTATTGCTACTTTTTCATATATATTTTAAATTATTATCTAATATATATGATATATACTTTATATGATGATTATTATAAAAGCAGGTATTAAATTTATCTCCAAACTTTAAAAGCAAATTTGAGAATAATCTCAAAAGAATGGCATTTATGTAAGTATACACTTGGAGTGGGGGAGTTAGAGGGGTGAGTTGATAGAGATATGAGTATATATATATAGGGATATATATATAGCCTAGAAGGTATAATAGGTTTGTGTTCATTGAGTTCACGAACCTCAGTAGTCGTTATTAATGATAAAGTTGGATTTAATACCAAGGAGATTTTGATTCGAAGGTTATTACAAAAAAGATGAAATGATGTTTGGCGTGCATATATATGTTTAAGAAAGCAGCAGCGGAGTATGTTAAATATATACTAATATTTAACATTTTTTTAAATGAGATTCCTGCAAATCACAAGTTCAAACGACAACGAACAAACTTGAGGTTTCCAATATTCATATAATATTATAATAATTATACGTGGACCCGGGAAGTATGTATAATTCCATTACTAGATTAAATATAAATAAGGTGAATATAACTTATAATATTTAGTCCTTATATTTATATTCAAATTCCAACTTAGTAGTTAGTAGTATGACAGATATATTATAATCAGAGGTATTAATATGATATTAAGTAGTATAGTATCTAATAATCCACTTAGTAAGTAGTAAGTACCAGTATTATTATAGTGCGATGATTTCTAGAACGTCGTACATGAGTAGTATACTCTCAATTACTAACTGAGTAAGAGGAAAAACGTATTAGTATCATCAAGTATTTTATATATATAATTATTTTACAGCTTATATGTAAATAAATAATATACTAAGAATAAACGTTAATTAATATCATCAAGTATTTTATTAAAATATATCATTAATTATTATTTTAACTATATACTATATATATATCATATATGATAATTCTAGTACCGTATATCTTTTCTTTCCTCCCTTAGCTTTTTTTATTTCTTTATGCTAAGAACAGACAAACACACACAATATTACAAGTAAATATAAAATATATCATAAAATAAATTACTATACATATTATATGATTGGAGTACATATTTAATTAAAAGTGTAAAAGTATTATAGATCGTGAGACATAAAGCGATTGATACTTAATTTATATTGTAATTTTATCTTTATCTCTATATATATAACTTACTATATAATACTAGTATAATTATATTACTTCTAATCATATTTTATTAGTCAATAGTACTCTCATCAGACTTTTTTTAGCAGTATAATAACTTTTTTCCTCATAGAAGCCTTGATATGTGAGCTAGTCCTGCAATACGATTAATCTGTGCTAAAAAAAATAAGCGCGATTTCTCAACGTGTGTACGACGGTTCAAGCCTAAAGATAGGCACGTAGCTAAGATGACTACATATACAACCATTGTATACTCAGCAACAGAAGTTAACATCTATAAGGCCACAACTGCCTATTTTACTGCCAATCCTTCGTGAATCGTTAGAGGAAATAATTACAATCATAGCTTGACTGAGTGGCGCTCTTAACCATTCGGCGGGCAGCGCACAGAAAAATGGTCGACAGACTCAGACTGGTCTACTATACCAAACGAAAACTCAAAAAAACAGCTTTCTTCAGATAAAACAAGTCACGCGGGCCCCGCCGCCAAGCGTAGGATACGCTTGTTAGGGTTACAATAATTTATCTTTTATTTATTTTTGCTAAAGGTTGGTCAATCTTTAGGTTTCTGTTAGGATTAAAAGAAGATTGACATTTGCATAGATTCTGTCCTAAGGGCCTTCACATTATATTATAGCGAGAATGAGGAAGCAGTGCATTTAAGTTTACGGTTAGTTTTTGTACTAGGATTAGTTTTTATTTCCGAGCGGTTAGATTAGAATGGTTATAGGTTCACAAAAACTAACGTTAGCCCTTAAATTAGCAGTAGACGCTTCTGTTAATCTCAGCCGCGTCTATGCTTTAGGTTTAGCTCAAGATTAGAAGAACTGGCGATTTTTAGGATGTAGCCAAAAGTGTTATTTGCAATCTTTGGTTAGGGGTATCTAGCGGCCAATGCTTGAGGTATAAGTTACGGCTTTAGTTCTACGGGTTACAATCGGGGCTTAGATATTGCGGACGTTAGGGCATACGCTGTGAATCTTAAGTTAAAATTGAAATTATAAAGATAGTATAAAATTACATGTTTCACTTTTCCTTTTTTATACGGCTTTAGAATTTACTTCTAGCTTAGGTTAGCGCGTAATTCTTACGCGTCTTTCAGATCTAGGATCGAACTATGTATAATCCCAGTTTCATTTTACTGGGGATTACTGCAGCTCAAAACGCGATGTAAATACAAAAACAACACAACAAAAAAAATAGTAAAGGACCGGTTTTAGAGAAACAACGGAGAGAACCTGTGACTTATAACCTAATTTTAACTATTAACGTAGTAGGTTTTATGTTGACACATATACATAGTATATCCCTCTTACCTATCATATATTATCATCTTATATAAGATAAATAACTTCTATAACTGACTCCTCAAACCAATTATTTTTTCTATTCCTTCATATATTATTTTCCTTATTTTATTTTTTTCCGTTTTAAAATATAACTATACATAATCAAATACAATATTACTAAAAAACACATATTACATAAATCGAAACAAAAATATAATCACCTCTCTATATCATAATCTAAAAGTAACTACTTCTCGTCGATCTCACTAGAATATTATTACACTGCCAAACCATACCCGCCAAACGAAGATAATCTATCATAACGCTATAGTAATTATCTACAAATATACAGTAACGTAATCGTACATCAAATACACAACTATACAACCGCCTCATCTATGAGCCATCGCCTATCACTAAACAACCCTCGTCCTACTAATCTATATAGTTGTTACTATGCTGCACAACTCCTCCCATCATTCAACTTAATATTCTCTGTCTCCCAATAACTAATACTTTCCCTACAATTGATTGGAAGGCACGGCACTACCCACTTTCCCTATCCCCTGTCCAAACTGTTTCCGAACAAAAGGAAAAGTGTCGTTCTGATCCTTCTAAACTATCCCGCTCTACTACGGCTCATCAAAACACAACTTGTCTTCTCATCCTACAGCAGTCTTTGAAACCTTGCTCACAGCCTCTCATGTCTTAGATCATTGGCACGTCTCATCGCTCACAGATTCTTTCCATCCGCAGTACGGGCTTTCGGCAGCTCAGAGGTCTATACTGCGACTAATTACTTTCCTATCTAAGCCTGATTTCCTGGTCTTTTCACCGCTCCTCTAGGGAACTAACGCGGAGACTTCGTGGTGTGCGCTTTGCCATATTACAACGGCATTTGGATCCGGGTATCCGGCAGCGCGTCAAACTGCTCTCCCAAGCTTCTAATACATCATGGTTTCCTGCCTTCCTCTTTGCTATTACTATAGTCAGTTTTTTCTTCCTCAAATCGCTCCAATTATCAAGCCCTGATTGCTTCGATCCGCGGGGGAGCTTCTTCTTTTTCTCTCAATAAGTGGTTTTTGTCAGGGTTCTTATCTTGAACATCCTACTATTATCCCTACTTTTCATCTAATTGATGCTTCTCACCACTGCACCATCTAACCTCCTATCCCCATCGTGAATGCCGATGGACTGACCGCTTCCATTTTTAACTCATTTCAATTCTGCTGCCCTTCTTGTACCTTCTACGAATTGCCTGCTCGTCTTAAATTCTTTCCGATTCCTATTTTCCTCGCTGAACCTGGACATAGAATTTCGCAATACGGCCCTTTAACGAACCCTCGTGCACATCAGGGGTGCTGTGGTCGCGCGCAATCCGAGTGTTTGTGTTGAACATTGGTCATCAAGGCCTTTTGCCTTCGCCTGCGCAGGCTTTCCTTCTTTTCCTGCCACCTCCTGTTCTGCTTGAATTCCTCCCTTCCATCTATCTGTGTTTCCGTGCTGAATTTACATGTTCTCTCAACTTTAGAACGCCTTGGTCTAGTGACTCATCCCCGCCGTAGCTTTTCTTTGCCGTTATCGTGATGCAATTAAAACCTTATGTGTGCATACCCCTCTTGTTAGGGGCTCTGCCCCGTGAGGTGGTGGTGGGACCAACATGATTCGATACTATAATGATACTATATATATGATATATATATATATATATATATATATACTATATATTATATATATTAAATATATATATATAGAGAGGAGCTTCATTAGCAAAAGTGATTGATGGGCAAGGGCATCGAGTAGTAAAAGAGTTACTGGAGTCAGCCACTGCATATATATATATGATATATATATATATAATATAATACTATATATATATATGATTATAAATATATATTATATATATATATATATTTATATATATATATATTATCATACTATATATATATATCATATCATATACTATATATATATTTGTGGTGTGGTCGGTGTGTGCTCGGTGAATTTCGCTGTGTGTGATGCTGTTGTACTGTGTGTGTCACTGGTGTGTGTGTGTCGTATCGCTCCGCCGTATGTTTGAGCTTGTCAGGCTATACTGACGCTTCTTAGATATTATACAATGCAGATCGAACGTAGGTATTTGCGCGGGGGGGTGATAACATCCCCACGTATTAGCCAATAAGACACTCATTTTCAACGTAAAATTTAAAGTCGAGGAATTTTCCCATATTTTCTTTAGTCTTCCTTTTTTCCTGTAATATAAATGTATAGGCACAACACATCCGAAACAGGGAGAAGCGCGCCCGTGGACTCCTCAAGGCTGATCGGATGTACTCTCGTTCAGCACGATGGTTTTGAAGACTAGATTTAGTCTGAGTACTAATATCGGCACCTCAGCTAAGAAGTCGTTGGCCCAGTACCGAACATTTCTTTTGCCACGCCGCAGACACACTCACATAAAGATAACATACTTTTAGCGACATCTACATCACTAATCATCCTCACCCCGATGAACGAACGTCCGCAACCCGGAGCACTGAAACTTCATATGGCATGCACCGCTTGCCAGGAGTCGGTCCGCCTACCTGCAAAGGAAGTGCATTGTTCTTTAGCCTGTTACCTGCAGGGATGATACATGCCCTTAGTTTGGGAGCCATAATTAAACTAACTAATCAAATAAATAAATAATAAGTAAGTACAAGTTAAAACAAATTCAACAAAATGTAAATAATAGAAGCAAAAAAATCAACATCCTACTACATGAGGAAACCCATAGATATAAATACTAAGACACCAAGATAAGATAATAAAAATAACAAGATATAAATAGTGAATAAATCGCGAAGCGGGTATAAATTAATAAATAAGATTATTCTCATAATAAAGGCCTAATATATGGAGATGATGGCTGAATTAGCATAAATTACACGTGATTAAGTCCGACTCGAGATTCTGTCGTACAACTTATTATACAATCAACGTCCATTATGAAGACAAGACGGGATCTAAACTACTTTCCCTAATTCACTAAATGAATGAATTATACGACAATCGTTTGAATTAACTACTCTCTCATCTCTTCCTTTCTTTTTAAAGAAATACACTATTCTCCTTTTTTTTGTGAACATGTAAGAAATTAGAATAAAATCTCTTGTCGGTTAAAATAATCTCCGATTTGTTTTTGCTTTTGGGCGAACAATTTTATATGAAGGACAATAGAATAAATTTTTGGCGACTTAGATGATATCAGGTATCCACAAATCATTTTGAATTATAGTGATTAGTGATCAAGTTGGTTCACTCTATTAAGATATTTTAAATAAGTTACGTTATAATACCAATATCTCTCCGATCATCGAAGACGTGGTAGCTCGGCATGAGGCCGGCACTTTCACTCAAATGACTCCCATTACCGTGACCCCATGAACGTGCTCATTTGAACTACAGCTTAGGGTTTCTTCTACCGATCTGAACGCGTGGAGGCGAGACGACTATTTAAAAAAACAATCTTCTAACACACAAAGCTTAGAAGTATTGTATTAATTCTTGGCTAGCAAAGACTTTGCATATTGTACTACTTACGCAAAAGTATATCTTTGGCGATTCTTAGTGCTTGTTTTTTAAACGTAGCATTTTTATACGATTACTTGACGACGTCTGACAATGGGTGCTGCTAATATATTTATCAGTAACATTTACATTAAAATTCAACATATATACCTATTACCTATATCACTATTATACTTCCCTCCCCTGAGCTACTATATTCTACTTAACTTAATTATATATCCTATGACTATTATAATCCTACTACACTACTACTTAATTAATAGTAATTAATCATTATACTCTTAATCTCTATATATATATATCGCTATATTTTACTATCACCTCGACACATCGGGAAGATATAATCCGCGTATCTCAAATGTACTACTATTCTACTATCTACTATATCTATTCTCAAATACATTCGTCTTCTTTTCCCTGCTCTTCTTTCACTCTTGATATGCCTGGTCGGCTTACTAAATCAATTCCAACAAACAAAACAAATATTAATTGGCAATCTATAATCACATACTAATCACATGCGCTCTGCACGAATGCAATGACCTACGTCAAAACCGCTAATGTGTGTTAATACTAAAATCGAACCTCCAAATTTTAATTGTACTCTCAAATTGTGCAGACGATAGCTGGGCGGACAATCCATTACCATCACTGCCATTTGACAAAGCCGGTAATTATTCAATCAATCCTAACTTAAGTTCCCGTAAGTTTGTAAAAACCCCATTCAGAGCTAACACAACAAACTTTTTCTCTTTCTATTGAAAAAAGGATATTATTAACTATATCTACATATTATATAAATATAACTATAATATATATTTTATATAACTTATTAAATATAATATATATACTACATATATATTATAATACTATATATTACATAATTATTATATTATAAGTATTATTATCTATATTATTATATATATAACTTATAATTATATATCTATTTATATTATATACTTTATTATATACTACTATACTATATATTATTATATATATTAATATATAATATCTTATTTTTTTCATGCTAAACAGTCATATAATCAATTTACTTTATACATTTTATACATATATATATATATGATTATATAAATCTTACTATAACTTTTTATAACACCCCCTCCCCGGCCGCCCCACCTTTCGTATAATATATATATATATATTTATATTATATATATCTATATATATAATATATAATAATATATATATATATATATTTATATATATATTATATATATAATATATATATATATATATATATATATATATATATATATATATATATATATATATATATATATAAGTGTGTGTATCTGAACGCGCGCGTGCGTGTGTGTAATTTTGTTTACCATTGAGTGCTAATGCTCCTATATTTAGCATCTTACCCAGACAAAAATCCATTTAAAACAATAATTAAGCTTAAGAGAGAAACGCATTAAAAAAGAAAGCTAATCAAGTTATGTCCCATAAATGAAAGTACGGCTAAATAATAATAATAATAATAATAATATATAATATAATAAAATAATAATATTAATAATAATAATAAATAATAATAATTAATATTAAAATATATAATAAGATAATTAATAATAATAATAATAATAATAAAATTAGTTTTCTATTTGAGACCTTTCCATATAATAATATAAGAATAATAATATAAAATCGAAAATCCCATTAAATAAAAATAATAATAATAATCACAATTTTAAGAATAATAATAAGAATATAATATATAATAGTAATAATAAATCAATAATATATAATCATAATCAAATTTATTAATTCATAATGAAATATATTAATGATTAATTATGTTAATGCTTAATGAAATATACTAATACTTAATGAAATATATTAATGATTAATGAAATATAATAATATAATATTAATAATATATTAATGATGTAATAAATATTTAACGAGAATAATAATAATAGCATTATACAAATAATTGTTTCCGTCACTATAGCTCTAAAGGTAATTCCATTTTGTTATATTCCCCTAATAATTATATTATATTTATATTTATATTTATATATATATAATATAATATATAATATATATTATATATATATATATATATATATATTATATCTTATTATATATATATTACTTTTTTTTATATATTATTTTTTTTTGTCTATTTAAATTTTTAAACTTATTTTTAGTTTATTTTATTTCATTTTATTTTTAATTTTTATTTTTAATTTTTTATTTTTTTATTTTGTTTGAAGGGTCTTTTGAAGCGAGCTTAGAAATAGGAAGCAAAGAGGAGCAATTGTTTACTAAGCTTCTATAAAGAATTCATATAGCTTTATTTGGCAATTGTTATGCCTTATATATATTATAATATATATATATATATATATTATTAATTATTTTATTATATCTATATTATCATTATTATATATATATATATATTATTTCTCTTTATGTTCGCCTGTACATCAGATTGGGTTGAGGTGCGCAATATATATATATATATATATATATATATATATATATATATATATATAATATAATATATATATAATATATTATAATAATATATATATATTATCTTATATTATATATTATATTATTATGGTTGTGTGTTGTATGTATGTGCCTCGTCGCTGGTATGTGCTAGAGACCTGTATCTTTAGCGAAAATTGTATGAATGTGAATGGGTGCTGGATTGTCAGATGAATAAATGCTGAGAGAAGAGGGAGAGAGGTGATGGGTATTTAGAAGAGTTATTTGATTTTCCTTGCTGTGACTGACTGAAAAGGTGAGATAAACGGTGAGACGATTGCTTGTGGTGTGGAAAATGCGAGTGTGCTGGAGTGGTAGAGGTTGAGGAATTTTATAAGGTTGAATAAGGTATGTTAATCTCCATAAAATATGAATAGGGATGGTGCTTTCGTACTGAAGAAAGGATTGTGGCCGAGGTGGAGGGAAACTTCGAAATCTGAAAAACATTAGCAGTATGAAGGTGATAGTGAATATGTGTGTGGGTTTGAAATGAACTTGCAAGATTAAGGTATTTTGGGGATGAAGTAAGTAGTATGGTGGAAGTAATGGGTGAGTAGAGTGAGAAGTTAAGACTGTAATCTCAGGTATTACGATGGAATTACTGATGAAATGATCAAGAATGGAGGCGAGATGGTGATCGAATGGATTTGGAAGTTGTGTAACAATGCGTTTATGGATTGTCTAAGTTCCGAGGGATTGAATGAGAGCAGTAATAGTACCCTTATATAAGGGTAAGGGGAACTGTATAGGACTATAGGGGTTGTTTTTTGGTGTTGTAGGAGATAACTGGTATTTGGTTGAAAGAATTCGTCGAGTGTTTGGGGACTGCTGGCGACGAATAAGGTGGATGTTAGAAGTGGTTGAGGAGTGTTGATCAAATTTTTTACATTGATACAATGATTCGGAAATGAGATAAGAAGAATAAATGTGTATTTACGTTTTACTGACCTTGCAACATGCTTATGACAGAATTAATACGCAGGTATTAGTGATATATTCGTAGAGCCCTTAAGAAGAACCCCTTCACAACACCGTGTTTTACAGAACATAGAGTGACAGAATGCCAATGAAAATAATTATCAGTTGTCTTTCTATAAACATCAATGCAAATATGAACCAATTGCCGAGTTCTCTCAAAGATATCCAGAAAAAGAAATTATAATTAAATTCCATTTCAAAGTAAAATCTTTTTTATTTCTTGGGTCTACGGAATTTCGTCACAGATTATAGAATGGAATAGAGATATGTTAAGAATGTTTTTAAAATCTAGGCTAGCCCGAATCCTATCTACGTCATCAATGAAAAAAGGAAGTTTAATTTTTCAAATACTTTGAATGTGTATCTTGTACTGATAAATAAGTATAAAGTTGTTTTTCCAGACTGACATTTTAAAACCGTTCCTAAAGATTTTATGTTGTATCTAGTTGTCCCCAAACTACTAAAGATTTACAAAGTAAATAAAATTTGAACGATTAGAATTAATGTTGGTGTTTAAGTTCTTGTAAGATTGTATCGTCTTTTATATATTGGAGAAATTCTTCTGTTGAAAAGAAGGAATACGAAATTCTTCCTCTTAAAAATTTGTGATCGTAACCATCCCTGCGCAGCATAGAGAGGGAAGGACACAGGATCGAATGTGAATATAGACTGATCTGCCGTGATGCCTACAAAGGCAATTTTAGAATTTTTTTAATTAGAATGTAAATAATTTAATGTTTTAAAATTCCAATGCTCTTGATGATTTTCCAATTTTATTCTTAAAAATTTAAAAATGTCTTATTTTATGAAATCTAAAGACATTCTTTAACCAGACATTTCAACATATCTATTTTGGTCTTATTTAATGAAGTTTTAGTTAGAGCCAAATGCAGGCAGAAGGCGGTATGCCTCTTCGAAGTCTAGTTAGTCGTGGTTTTTGTAATTTGTAATTTTTTATTGTGTTTAATTTCTTGGAGTTTCATAATATCCTATAATTATCTACCATCTCTCAGAATAGGTTTTTGCCTGTCAGTTAGACTAGCATCTTCCTCTTCCTGCCATGAATACTTGATCTTAGAGGCACTTAGAAATTTTCTCGGCGAATGGTTTCGATGCTGTCCTTGAGTTATATATCTAATAGGGTTTCTTCACGAGACTTTCAGTGACTAGATTTCTTCGTTTCCCCTCGAATCCTTTCCAGTGCTCTCTAGAAGGATCGTCTTTAAAGCGCATAAGTCCTCCGATGCTGGTTGGAGTAGGTTCGCGAACAGTTAGGAGGTTGCTACCTGTCGCCCGAGAATTCTGCGAAGAAAATCTTCATAGATAGTTTCATATATATATATATATATATATATATTTATTATTAGTATATATATATATTATATATATCTATATATATATTATATATATATATTATATTATATTATATTATATATATTTATATATTATATATTATATATTATATATATATTATATATATATATATATATATTATATATACTATTTATATAAATTAATTTTAATAAATGTCTAGGGTCTATGTAGATGCTATCATTTTCAATATATCAAACATTTTTCTCTTGAAAACTTTTCAATAACTCAACATTACTCAAAAAGAAATTTATTGAACAAAAGAAGAAAAGATATGTGAAAATATACTGCATTAAAAACGAACACACAACTACACATACTAATGTGCAAATTCCCTAGAGCACATAGTTTGAGGAGTTATCTTACTCTAAAGTATCATGGAATATTTTACATATTAAAAACCTAAAAAATTGTTATAAATTAAGGACTGTAAAGTAATTAATAAAATACTAAATAATAATATAATATAAATAATATAATAATATATAATTAATAATAATATATAATATAAATATTATAATATAATAATAATATAATAAATAATAATATAATAATAATATAGATAAATAATAATAATATAATAATAATATAATAATAATAATAAATAATACTAATATAATAATAATAATAAAATATATATAATATAATAAATATAATAATTATAATAATATATAATATATAATAATAATAATAATAATATAATAATAATATGATAATTAATATAATAATAATATAATAACTATACTAATAATAATAATAATATTAAAACTACTATACACTATACTACTATACTATAATAATAAATATATATATAATAATATAATATAATAATATATATATAATAATAATATAATATATATCTTGACACATTTTTTTATTATTATTATTTTTTATTTTTATTATTATTATTATTTATTATTTTATTTTATTATTATATTATTATATATTATGGAAATTTTCAAGGTATCGAGAGATTTGCTTTCCCGATTTACGAAATTAAAGAGGTTCAATTTTTTAGGCGTTAGGAAATCTTTAAATCTAAGATCGTCGCGATTACGTCGTTCGGGGGATTTCGTGAATTGGTTTATAAATTTCATCACATTGCTTTTGCTATCGAAAAATAAAATGGCTTTCGATAAATCTTTCGTGAATCTTTCGATTATTAAATGATTCTTAGCGATCAAATCCTTGATGGGATTACCGTATTTTCCTAGCAATCTATTTATTATTATTTCAAAAGTTTCGTCGGGCATCGACGCTGTAGTGTATTTACATTCCAGCAAGAGTTTACAATTGTTATAATGTTGCTGCGTGCACTGATCGTTTTTGTAAATGATATTTTCCAATGTACATCGGAGTCGATGTAGAGTCTCGCTTTTTTCGTCGATTTTCAAATCGTCTAACGAGTGACCGTGAGGGGGATGCTGAAATTCCAAAATTTTTACCGGGTGTATCACGAATCTATTATCGACATCTTTATTTTGTTTTAAAATGTAAAGTAGTTGCGTTTTCGGATCGAATGGGAAATTTTCGACGCACAGACCCCCTCCACCCGTATAACGTTGACTGTTGTAATCGCGCCGCCGCTGTTCGATCGTCGTCCTTTCTTCAAATTCCCGGTAATGCCTTTTTTCCCAATCCCGCTCTCGACGGTATCCCCCCCCTCTCACTTTTTCTATTTCATCGTCCTCGACAGAATTATAGACGTAAATCTTTCGGTAGAATCTCGCCGGAATTATTTCTCGGTCGAAACACTCCACATTCGTATCTCCGAAGAATTTTCTTAAACACTCGACGTGTAAATCATTTTCTAAAGTCAGCGAACTAGTTTCCTCCATCGCCCAATCCGTAGCTTCCGCTCCCGAATTATCGACCGTTGCGATTTCTCCCTTACGATCAGCTCCATCTGCTGCCGTTCCCGTTCCTTCTTCTGTTGCGTGAGCGTACCCTTTAATTTCGAAACTTTCCATTTTTATTATGAAGTTTTATTTTTCTTCTCTTAGACTCGTTATCGTTATCGTTCGTGAAGTGGTCGTTTTTATTTATTTATTTATTTAATGAAACAAAAAAAACTATGCTTATATTTTATTTATTTAATAATAATTTATAAAATCGGTAGGTGGTGATTCGGAATTTTGTCAAAGAAAAGAAAATTAAAGTAAAAATGTAAATATATATTATGTGTCAAATATTTTATATATATATATATATATATTATATATTTACATATATATTAATATATATATTATATTATTAATATATATATTAATAATATAAGGGAACTTACTAGAGCACTTTAATCGGTAATTTGAGGATGACATAATGGTCGCTATTTTTGCAAACTATCGACTGGAATGGAATACATGTTTTGTTTCCGAGAAAGAATGCCTCTGCTTCTGCCTGAAAAAGTAAGGCGCCGTAGACATGGATGATTAAACAAGGTTCATTCCATTCTTCCACTTAATCATTTTTCTCCTCATTAATACAGGTTCGAATGATCTTGTTCTCTGCCATTCAGGAGCGCGTGACAATGCGTATCAGAGGCTTGGAAGAACTGCTTGTCTCCTAATTCTCTAAACTATAATTATCGCTCTGATCCGGAATCGATGCAGGGATATTAATTCGACTGGCCTAGCGTTTTACACATAAAAGGAAGATGTGCTGCCCTTCTTGATCCTCTTCTGATAACCAATTTCTGGCCTTTTGCCAAAAACATCTCCAACAACTTCTGTAAATCTAGCCTTTCCCCTCTTATCCGTGCTATAGTTCTGTTAGCACACTCCTTGAAAAGGCTAATCTCTTGGTTTTCTTTTTTCACAATTATCCACCTGGACAGATTTCCGGCTC
Organism: Trachelipus rathkii; assembly: GCA_015478945.1. Classification (NCBI taxonomy): domain Eukaryota; kingdom Metazoa; phylum Arthropoda; class Malacostraca; order Isopoda; family Trachelipodidae; genus Trachelipus; species Trachelipus rathkii. Next base: position 16,378 of record JABUQX010005175.1, read on the forward strand.
CCCGCCTCTGCCTCCATCCCCTCTCAGGTGATCCAATGTCATCTAACCGGTCAGAATACTCATGATCGGTACATGAGAATACTGAGATCTAGAACGTCCGGACAAGGCCAAGTAGGCCCAGATTGGCATTCCGCCTCGTGTTTTGAAGGAGTGTAGCTTCTGAGCTGGCGGCCTGTCCTCGTTCAACTTCTACTCCACCTGTGCCTCAATACTAAATACTTTACTCAAATCTGGAGCACGCTATTTATATCAGCCAATCCCAAAAATATTGGCGCTCTGACCTTCTAACTATCGAGAGCCTTGCTAACTTGTAATTCTATCTAAACTTATGAACTATCACTTAACGTTCATGCCATCGATCAATAAGAAATCTGCATTCCCTATCTTCAGATCGTCAGTATGGCTTTCGGAACGGTCCTAATCATCACATGATCTAATAGGTACTTCAGCCTTAAGAGACCGAGGGAGTCTTGCGTGGATAGCTTGACATATCTAATTTTGACAGGGATAATGGCATGACGCTACTCATCTAAGCTACCTTCCTGTTGGATTTCTTCCTTACGCATATTGCTTACTCTTGTCTAGATTTTCTATAAGATCTCCATTTCAGCTACTTGTTAGATGGAGCAAACTTCTTCCTACACTTTCTTAATAATTGTGACGTGATTCCTCAGGAGTATCTGTTTTATCTACCAACTTTATTCCTACTTTTTCATCAACGATCTTCTTAGCATGCATTCTAATATGTATACAACATTATAATGCCAGATGACTCAACTCATCATATTCTATACACACTACATTACCAATTTGTAGCTCCATCGTATGTATCTAGGTTATCCTCGTATCAGCTTTCTGATCAATTAAATTAGCAGATTATGGTCGGGAATTATTCTCCAGTAGTAACAACGTAAATTACTATGATGAAGAGTTCCACATAATTTTAAACTCAACTATCATTCATATCATCCCTATCAACAACTACCCCAACACTATAATACATATCACACTTGACGAGACTCTAATAGTTAAACAGAATAAACCAACAATAACATTCTATATCAAGGACATTACATAAAGTGAAATATAGTACTAATGGAGACACATCACATACACACAATCGAGTCTGCACTAAAATGAAGCCATCACACAAAAAAGCTGGAATTCAATGTTCAGATTTCAAAATGAATTTTTATATCTTAAACTGCATCAAGATACTCCAGTATAAAGGTCATTATTATCCCTAGATATGAATACTGTTCCCACATTTTGGGGTGATCCGTTCCACCCTCCTTTTGGATATTGAAAGCTAAGGCTAAGAGGCTTATAAATTGTCCCATACTTTCTGAGTCCCTTGACCCTCTTTCTTCTGCGTCGTGGCGTTGGTGCCCTATCTCTTTTCTATAGGAATTACAATGATAGACTCGAGAAAACTAAACTCTCACATTCCTCCACCACTGGGTTGCATTGTAACACAAGATGTGCCTTGTTCTCTCATAAAAATTGTGTGAATATTAGAGACTCAAGAATCGCTCGTTGTGGTACCTCCTTTCTTTCAGCCACATCTGTTTTGTGGAACTCCTTGCTTTTCCCATTTCCTTGGCAATATTTCAATCTTCCGTCTAATTAAGTCCGAGTCTTCGCCCAACTGAGAAATTGCGTTAGGCAAGGGACAGGGTGGGTTAACTCCCATTTATTTTTAAATTTTTGTTTCTTTTGTAATTTAAAATTTTTTTTTTGATTTTTTTTTTTGCCACTCCTTTTGAAAAAGGGCCCTGCTCGTGGTGGTAGTTATCATGTAATATATATATATATATATATATATATATATATTATAATATATATATATATATATATATATATATATATATATATATATAATATATAATATATATATATTTTATAATAATATATATATATATATATTATATAGTATATATATGCCCCTTCAGTAGGTGTATTAGCTATACAGATTCATCAGAGTAAATAAGAGTATGAAAATGCTGGTTTACAAAAAATTTTTTTTTTTTGAAGCAAGAAAACTAACGGTGTTAGGATCATTTATGTTTTGTGCAAACCACGCTTAGCACGTCTACATTCCATGTTCCAAAGGTTTATCAAATTAACAGTGATAGGTGAACAGATTAGTTTTCCAATTTACGATGTTAATTTTCTCTATCATTAATGGTACAATACAATGTAACCGAAACCATAAATTTAAAGAGAAAGATATCAATATCGTCTCTCTCATCATTTATATTCCTTGACTGTTTCATTGTCTGAGGATATCAATACTCTCTTCAGAGTTATTACGAAGGATGACAAACTAGTGTTTGCTGATTATCATATTGATATCTTCAACTGATTGGAGTACAATGAAACAATTGGTTAGAATAGAATTGTCATTGGATGGGAAGACATTTATTCTTTTATCATCAGAGCTACCTACTGCAGAGAGATTCATTAAGTTCTTGCAACCTCTTAACATAATTTGCAGAGTAACGTCATGTATTGCTGAAAGTTAGCGAACTTTAATTTTCTGGCCTGTATTTCTTTAGTTTCTTACTGAGCCTTAGTCGAATGATTAAAGTGTGCCGCAATTGACCTTTTATTTGAGAGAACTTTGCTGACTGTTGTTTGAGATGTCACAACATTTTAATGTTGGTGGCTGACGGAGTTTGTGTTTTTCACTCAAAAAAGAAACCAAATTTCCTTTATATTGGCACAGCATCTCTCATGACACAGTGAACATCATATGGGGATAGGTTCCATTTCGTCAACATTCAATTAAATACGCCACTGAGATATTCATCTGTATGACGTTCAGTGAGAGGTTCAGAACAAGACATAAAATTTGGCCTTTGAAATAATTGTCAAAGGCATGACTACTCAGAGAATACAAAGAAACTGCTGTTTGAGTATCTGACCATTCGTCGAAGGAGAAAGCTAACTTGGATGATTGTTTGATAGAGGTTATTAATTCGGAAACTTTAGTTTTACACTGTCATACATATCTTTCAAATCAATATTCTCCGTATTATTTTTTTAGGTAGTGTGTGAAAGAGGACCGATACTTAGTTAGCCGTACAAAGCCAAAAATTTCAACGTGACGAAAGAAGATCGTCCATTACTATAACTTCTGTAAATTTACTATATTCATCCTTTATGATTTTTCGTTTCAGTGTGCCATATATTTGTATTTTTTCTATTTAGTTCAAGAGTAATCTGGCTTTGTTCTTAAAGCTGGAATTGGGGATCCTTTACTATTTTACTCATTTCCTTTCTAACATTTTCCTTGCGTTTGCCTCTTAGAAGTTCTTAACTCAGAATCATTTCTCATTCCGAGAAAAATACGATTGCAAAGTGTACGTTTTGCTGATGTCATGGAAAACAATATCGAAGTAATCCCAAACCACCACTGGAATAAGGATGTCATAGCGGAATTGCTTCATCAGTTGATTTCGAACGAATATACTCACAAGTACGAGCCTACCAATAATTAATATTGCTAGATTTCGATTGTGACTCAAATACTGTCACTACCTTGAGACGGCATTAAGTCAACTCATTCTAAATCAATTTTCTCACAAAAGTGCTAATTTTCTAACAAGTTCCCGATTCAG
>JABUQX010005175.1:27500-37996 GCA_015478945.1 Trachelipus rathkii
GAAATATAGAGACAGTAAGAAGCCACATAGGCTTATCGAGACTGTCCCAGTCAACCCACTAACCAAACATGCTCATGCAAATCTACAAAGCACCCTAGGGCTTATCAAATTATTGTAACTAAAAATCCACCAATTTGGCTTAGTCAAAAAAAAAATGATAGCTATATGATACCCAAACCATCCACATACCTTAACAATTAAGTTATGGTCACACATGCAATCTAACATTAATAACTACTGTAACTAAAAACCGGCCAATTTGGCTTCGTCTAAATATACTATATGATACCTAATCCATCCATATACCTATCCAACCCTTTCTTAAATGTTGCAATTGAGTCACACTCAGCAACCTCCTGTGGCAAACCAATCCAAAATTTAAAAACCCTATTGCTGAAAGAATGCTTTCTTATATCAAGATGGCATGCTTTCTTCTTAATTTTCTGGTTATGCCCCCTGGTCTCCCATCCATGCTCTACTATGAAGAATTTATTGGTCTCTGTATTATTCAATAGATGTAAAAATTTGGTAGACTTGTATTTTGTATCATGTCCCCTCTGAGAATCGCCTTTCTACAGAAAACATTCCTAACTCCTTCAGCCTCTCCCATAGCTCTTACCCTTCAAACCCAGAATCATTCTTGTTGCTCTAATTTGCACTCTCTTAGCATATCAAGTCTTCTTTAAATAAGGGGCCAGAACTTGTGCACAATACTCTATTATTATCCTAATATACGGTACCATAGCTATTATATAGTTTACTTATTACTTCCTTGCTCTGTAAACAACATTTGCGATTTATTACGCCCAGCATCTTATTAGCTTTATTCCTTGCTTCCAAAACACTTGATTAGTTACTTTCAAATTACTGCTTAAATCACACCTAAATTTTTTTCTTGGTCCAGAGACTCAACCAATCCCCATTCATATCGTAGTTTAAAACTTTTATTTGAGAAACCTAGGTGAAGAACCTTACAACTTTTACTATAAAAATTCATGTGCCACTTATCTGCCCACCCAAGAAGCTTATCAAGATCATTTTGAATCTTTATACTTCCTTCACTATTCCGAACAGTTTGTGCCCCAGTTTGGTATCATCTAACGTCTCTGCGCTCATCCATACTTGTCTCGTCTAAATCATTTTATATATATGAGGAACAATAGTGGCCCCCAGCACTGAACCCTGTCGGACACCACTCTTCACTATTTCCCATTGATGACTCATTGCCATTTAGTTGTAAACACTGATTTCTATTCCACAATCCACTCTTTAATTCCAACCATGTACCATTTCACCTAATTTATACCACATTGCAATAACTTCTTCAATTCAGCCTTATGTGGGAAAACCTTACAAAAGCTTTGCTAAAGTCTAAATATTTAATATCAACTGGATCTCCTCGGTCATGCAGTCAGTAATGTTATCCATAAATTCTAAAAGGTTTTGTCTGACAGTTGACCATACCCTTCTGAAAACGTGCTGGGGAGCTTATACAATACCTTGTATCTTCTAAATATTTTCTCTATATGACTTCAGTAACTTTTCCAGAACCTTTACAACCAGAGATGTTTAGCTAACTGTTATATTAAATTTTCCCAAATCTTCCTTACTACCTTTTCTTATAGGTAACAAACATATCCATTTTTCCAGTCATCTGGTACCTCACCAAATGTTATAGATTGCTTAAAAATCAAATACAGTGCCTTTGCAATGCTGCTACTACCCTCCTTTAGAATTCTACCATATATACCATCAGGGCCTGAAGCTTTACTTGGATCAATATGGTCTACTAAACGTTTAATATCTTTTACGTTCAAATTCAAATTCTGTAAGTATTTGTTACATGCATACAAGAACTATTATCTCCAAACTATTATCTAATCTTTCTCAGTAAATACTGAAGCAAAATAAGCATTGGAAAATGTTGACCAACTCCTTATTTGAACTCACTAAAATTTTCATCAATTTTTAACAATTTTCCTAATTTTTACTTTTAAATTTATAAAAGCTAAAAAACTTCTTCAGGTCCTTATTACTATTCCTTGCTAAATTAATTTCTGCCACTCTCTTTGCCTTTCTTATTGACTGGTTAAGTTTGTTTCTATTTTTCCTATAATTTTGTAAATCATCTTCCCTATTACTACCCTTGAATATTTTAAAACATCTACACTTTTCATTGATTTTATCTCTTATCTCTCTATTCCACCAAACAGGTTTTCTCTTTGCCACCCTAATGGGTTTATCTTTAAAACATACTGACTGAATATTCATTAAAATTTGCTTAAAATGTTCTCACATGATAAAAGTTTTTTTCTTTAAACTCTTTTATCCCAGTCAGTTATACTAAGCATTTCTCGAAATTTGGTAAAATTGCCATTTTGGAAATCTAACAATTTTTCCTTATTAGCTTGCAATTTGGGCCCAGATATCACATTCATATTAAATCTTAAATTATATTCATGGTCACTAAGTCCTAATTCTCCTAAACCCTCTAATCTCATTCACCATACTTTTCATCGTTAGTTAATATAAAGTCTAATAGCCCATTGTGTCTTGTGGGTTCATGAACCATGTGGCCCAAAAAGTTATCTAGTACAGTGGTCTCCAAAGTGGGGTACGCGTACCCCGGGGGGTACACAAAGTGATACTTGGGGGTACGCCAAAGAAAATAAATAGTAAAAAATAAATACAAAATAAATAATAAACTCCAATCCATACACACACACACACGCAGATATTATATATATATAATATATATATATATATTATATATATATATATATATAATATATATATATATATATATATATATAATATATATATATATATAATATATAATATATATATATATATATACTACTCGTCAAAATTAACACACCACAAGGGTAAGTGGCGAAGGAAGGGTAGAAAAGGTTGAAGAACGCGAAGACACTTTATTGGACAAGGACAATAACATGGTAGATTCTTCCCAGAACCGTAGGTTGATAGAGAGTGAGGCCAATGTGCAGCCAAAGGGTCTCGCAGTAGGGTTCGGAGGTTTGGCGCTGCAAACACACAATGTTGGTACATACGGCGACGGCTGCGGGGGGTGTTGGGTCTGTCTAAATATCGTGTCTGACCCACTCTGGCACGGATGACTGCCTGACACCGTCCTGGCATGCTCTCGATGAGTTGGCGAATGTCCTGGACTGTGATTTGATCCCATGCGTCGTGCAGTGCCTGTCGTAGGTTCGGGAGGGTCCGTGGATGGGGCTGCAACTGTCGGATCCGACGTTTCAGGATATCCACACAAATGTCCGACTGGGTTGAGATCTGGGCTATATGCTGGCCACTGGTGTTATTTCAACCGTCCTAATTTAGTCGTTCACACATTGAGCCTTGTGTGGTCTTGCATTGTCACACATTAGGATGAAAGAGTCACCGATGTAGTGGACGTATGACATGGCATATGGTTCCAGGATGTCTGTGATATACCTTACGGCCTCCATCGAAGATGTGCAACTCCGTAGGCCCCGATAAAGAGATTAATCCCCAGCCCATAACCGACCCACCTCCAAACGGCGGCACCTGCAGGACATTGCATTGCGCGAACCTCTCCATCGGTTGTCGGTATACTGTGGCACGCCTGTCCGAGGTGTACAGAGACACTCTCGACTCGTCCGTAAAGAGCACCTTTGCCCAATCTTCGACCGTCCAATGGATGTGTTCTCGGGCAAATGCCAGTCGCGCCCTTTGATGTGCCGTGGTGTGCGATAGGCCTATGGCAGGCCTTCTGGGCTGGTAATTGTGTTCCGCAAGGCGTCGACGCTCTGTATTGTCATTCACCCTGGTGCCGTGTACCTCCGCCAGCTGTATCTGCAGATGTCGTGCAGTTGTGTGGTGCTTTTGTAATGCACGCAGACGCATAAATCGGTCTTCCACGGGTGCCGTGGCCATGGGCCTACCTTGTTCTTGCCGGCGATCATGTGTCGGGGTTTACTGGTACCCTTGGACCACCCGTGCAATCGTTGTGTGCGCTACAACGAACCGTCAACCAAGTGCCAGGTACCCGTGTCCTTCGGCGTGGAGTAGTGTTATCTGCACGCACTGATCTCTTGACAGTTGACGCACTATCCTCTCCATGTTTATCGGAGTCACTTTGTACCTGAATGACCCTTCGCTCGATTATACCCCCGACATAACCTACTCCCCCTCTCCCATGTCTAGTTACGTGGTTTATGTTTTCCTAAATTATCGCGTGACGGCCGAAATTACTGAGCGAATTCTCTGGCGGGGTGTTACATCATTACACTGATGCTGTCGTCGTGTTTGGTTGGGGTTCATGGGTTAAGGGGCTTCCAGTTCCTGCGAGTGAATTTAACCTAGTGGTGCGTTATTTTTATTATATATATTTAATAATATATATATATTATATATATATATATATATATATAATATATATATATATATATATAATATAGTATATTATTATAGGCCTGTATAGGGGTACAGCTTATAATTTATTTTTGTTTAGTTACCTCTAAAAAAAAAAGTTTGGAGACCGCTGATCTAGTATACAATTTATAAAAACAGAACTACTATGGTCCGTATTAGACAAGGAATCCCATTGAATGCCAGGAAAATTACTATCCCCCATTATGACTATACCTTTTTCTTTACTGTGGCATGCTGTCTCAATTCTTTCACAATTTCTGCATCTAATTCTTGACTCTGGCCAGGAGGTCTATAAAATGCCCCTATTCTATATGATTTATTGTACATAAGGATATCTACCCACACTGATTCAATATCATGATTAGTTTTAAAGTCAGTCAATAATAATGAAGTGGTAGACTGGTCTGAAAAATGAAGATTATTAGGTAAGAAAGTGAAAAACCAACTCACCAAAGTCTTCTCTTCAATCAGGGGTGCTTCTATGTGCATGCAGTGGGCAGAAACAGAGCTACTAATGCCCAAGTTCACCAAAGCACTCCCTAAATAGACACTGCCTCTTCAGCTAATACAAGCTACGCCTCAAAATTGGGTCGTATTTCTCTGCTCACTGAAAAATAAAACATGAGCAAGCTAGGTGCAAAACCAAGCTAGGTGCAAAACCAAGCACATTAAGGAATAAACAAAGAAAATGAGATACTCACACAGGGTGTTACACCAAGCGTGCGAGGTTGCAAGCAAAAATAGTAAATGGGCAAAGAAAGACAGCCAAAATTTTAAACATATATATATATTATATATATATATATATATATATATATATATATATATATATAAATAAAAAAAAATATAATATATATATATATATATATATACTATATATATATATATATATATATATATATATATATATATATATATATATATATAGTGCTGTTACCTAAAAAAGGCCCATCAATTTTGTTATGCAAAAAAGGCCCACCCTGTATCTCCGTATATATGATGTGTAGAGCGAAAAAAATTGGTGGACCTATTAACCCCATTGAGTATGCATGTTTAAAGGTGTTATAATGGTTCAAATTCGATTTTTTGAATTTTAGGAATTTTTTTAAACTTTTCAAAAATTTTGCCTACTTTTTGACAATCGTGAAAAACCATTTTGGTACTTTTCCAGTCAATACTGCATTAAGAACTCTAGAAATTATATTATTATTGAATTAAATTATGTTAGTCCCATGCATAAGGTAATCCCACACCAAATTTCAAGAAATTTGGTGCAGCCAATCAACACACAGGTACCATCGAAAAAGACTATCAAAAAGGGCCCATGTGTATGACAAAAAAGGGCCCACTTTTTTTTGGAATGAAAATTGGCCTGTATATGTGTTATAATAAATAACAACATGTTATATTGTTTATTTTTTGTTTACTTTAGTATTTTGGCTAAAAAATAGTTTTGTTATGTAAAAAGGGCCCACTTTTCAAAAAGGGCCCATCTTTATTTTAACTCTTGTTGTATATATACGGTATATATATATAGAGAGAGTTATAAGAGTTGGCCCACTTGGATTTTTTGTTTAATTTAAGGAAATTTACCTTTTTTTTTTTTATTATTTTTTTTTATTTAAAAAAAAAAAAAAAAAAAAAAAAAAAAAAAAAAAAAAAAAAAAAAAATTCTTCATATTTAGTCACAAAAAACCTTAAATAACAAAATAATAACTTAAAAACACTAAAAAAATTAACTCAACCAAGAGTTATGAGGGTTGACCCAAATGGGATGATTTTTGAAAAAAAATTGAGGAAATTTACCTTTTTTATTTTTTTTTTTTTATTTTAATTTCAAAAAAAAAAAAAAAGATTCTGCCTATTTAGTCACAAAAACCTTAAATAACAAGATAATAACCTAAAAATACCAAAAAATTAACTCTAGCAAGAGTTAAAAGGGGGGGCCCTTTTTGTCATACACATGGGCCCTTTTTGCAAAAAGCGGGCTTTTTTTTTTTTCACTTCGAGTCTAAATAATTTTTACAATTTTTAAGCAAAACAAAAAATTTTTATGTGGTAACATACATAGGACCTGGCAATCTAAGAACTTATTTTAAAACTCATATATGTTAAATAGTTTAGTAGTTATTGCCAAACTTAAAAAAGTGGGCCTTTTTTAGGTAACAGCACTAGTGCTGTTACCTAAAAAAGGCCCATCAATTTTGTTATGCAAAAAAGGCCCACCCTGTATCTCCGTATATATGATGTGTAGAGCGAAAAAAATTGGTGGACCTATTAACACCATCGAGTATGCATGTTTAAAGGTGTTATAATGGTTCAAATTCGATTTTTTGAATTTTAGGAATTTTTTTAAACTTTTCAAAAATTTTGCCTACTTTTTGACGATCGTGAAAAACCATTTTGGTACTTTTCCAGTCAATACTGCATTAAGAACTCTAGAAATTATATTATTATTGAATTAAATTATGTTAGTCCCATGCATAAGGTAATCCCACACCAAATTTCAAGAAATTTGGTGCAGCCAATCAACACACAGGTACCATCGAAAAAGACTATCAAAAAGGGCCCATGTGTATGACAAAAAAGGGCCCACTTTTTTTTGGAATGAAAATTGGCCTGTATATGTGTTATAATAAATAACAACATGGTATATTGTTTATTTTTTGTTTACTTTAGTATTTTGGCTAAAAAATAGTTTTGTTATGTAAAAAGGGCCCACTTTTCATAAATGTTTATGTAAAAAGGGCCCCATCTTTATTTTAACTCTTGTTGTATATATACGGTTATATATATATATAGATTGTTATTAAAGTAAGCCCACTTGTTTTTTTGTTTAATCTAATGAAATTTACCTTATTTTATTTTATTTATTTTTTTTAGAAAAAAAAAAAAAAAAAAGATAAAAAAAAAAAAAATAAAAAAAAAGTCTCATATTTATACATCTACCTTAAATAAAAAAATAATAACTTAAAAACACTAAAAAATTAACTCAACCAAGAGTTATAAGGGTTGACCCATGGATGATTTGAAAAAAAAAATTGAGGAAAAATTTACCTTTTTTATTTTATTATTTTTTTTATTTTATTTCAAAAAAAAAAAAAGATTCTGCCTATTAGTTCACCAAAACCTAAATAAACAAGATAAATGAACCTAAAATACCAAAAAATAACTTAGCAAGAGTTAAAAGTGGCCCTTTTGTCATACACTGGCCCTTTTTGCAAAAAGGGGGTTTTTTTTTTCACTTCGAGTCTAAATAATTTTTCAATTTTTAAGCAAAACAAAAAAATTTTATGTGGTAACATACATAGGACCTGGCAATCTAAGAACTTATTTTAAAACTCATATATGTTAAATAGTTTAGTAGTTATTGCCAAACTTAAAAAAGTGGGCCTTTTTTAGGTAACAGCACTATATAATATTATATATATAATATATATATATAATATATATATATCATATATAACTAATATAAATATATATATATATATATAATTATATATATAAATGAGTAATTGGCACTTTGGCAGCCGAGCAGAGCGAGCTTTCCTAAAAAGGAACAACTACGCTCTGCTACCAAATTATGTTAATAAAATTTAACCAAGAGAGAAAAGAGCCCTACCTGATAAACACAGGAACTCTTCTTCTTCCCAAGAAGTCTCCAGCACTGTCACCTGATGTTGGCGAGCTTAACTTCTGGAGGTCTTCTTTTACTTTATCTATAGTAGCGCAGTGGTGTATTCCTTTCCTTCTTGCAATTTCTTCTCTTATTTAATATTACTTCTTTCCTTAACCTTCTTTTTGTTTCCTTAGAATGACGATGCCTGTCAATAATAATATATATCGGATCAAACTGAAAACACAGTGGGGATATATCCACTATTACTGATATAGTTACTCACCACTCTTTCTTGAACCTTTGAAAAAAACTTTACCAACATCCAAATGCTATCTTTTAAAAAAACAAAATCTTTAACACATGGAGTAATAAAATAGATGTGAAACTTTAATTTATTAGAAATATAGTATAGAAAAATTATGAAAAAAAATGCTTTATTTAATTATTTATATAATAAAAATTTTGCGGTATTTACATATCCCTCCCTTTTTGCGCACGATTTGTATATATATATACATATATGAATATATATACTCATATATATATATGCATGGAATGAAACGAAAAATAAGAATAAGTATAAAATAATATTGATAAAAATAATAATATAATATAATTATATGATAAAGAATAGGAGATATAAATAAAATCTCAAAATAAGAGTAACGAAATCGCAAATTATTAATACGGTAGTCTTTCGCCCACCCCTTTATTTACCCTATTTTTTTGTAGTATCAGCAAAAAAAATAGTACAAGTATTAATTTTTGTTGTTAGGCTGAAGGCAAAAACAAGTTAAACAATAAAGCTCTTCAAGATCTAGCAAATGTTCTATACCTTGGTTGAGGCCATAATTTGATATTGAAAACTAGTTGAGCAAAAAAAACTCCACTGGGGCAAAACTTTTATCTATCGTAAATCTTCTACCGGTGTCAGTTGTGTTCCTCTTCGGAATGGCTCCTGGCAACAAAAGAAGCTCTCCACCTTGGAACCTAAAGCAGAGACAGGAATTAATACACTTCCTATCCCTCAATAGTGTCAAAAATCCTGTTTTCTCTCTATCATTAGAAGCATTCGTGACAGATTACAAAAAAAATAAACTATTTACCCTTTTATAAGGGTGGAACGGCTTGTCGTTCTTTCGTTGATATTTTCCTTTAAATGGGATATATCCTTTCGGTTCTTCCAAAAATTTGGTGGAATATCGTTGACAAAATTAAATCTATATGGAGAAACTTAACACAAAAATCTCCAACCTTTTAAGGTATAATCTCCTCCAGATGATATATTCAAAAATTATGAATCTTCAGGTCTGTGGGAAGGAGAGAAATAAGAAGGATAATTAAATCCGTCTCATTCCTCCCCACCCGTCAATCCTTGTATTGACGCCTTAAAGCAAATGTGCTACTCCACACCAAAACAAAACAAAAACATTACTTTCTTCTTCTTTTTGAAATCCCTTTCTTTTGAGGTACCATTCCTATACCTCTTCTCTTGGTCATATAATTCCCCAAAAAAAAATTCTTTCTACTCTTCTCTCAAGTCTTATGAGTATATTAAAAATCCAAAACGAAACTGTTCTTTCAAAAAAAATCAAAATAAAAATAACTTTCATTAAAAATCATCATTACTCCCCATCTACTGATCGCACAGCTGGCGAACCCGCTCTTTTATTTCGTCCAGTGACATTTCCTGTCCAAAAGCCAATAAATACCCCTGCATACTCTGAATATATCGTTGAAACAATCCATCCCAATCAGGCTGTGATGGCAACCTTTCCACTGTGGGGACAATACTTGGAATTGGTAATTCCGCTGATGCACCCGGCACCAGTTCCTGCCTCTGATATGGTGCTGACCTATCTCTCCTCCGCACGGACCTACTACGCCTTGGCTGTGTTGTTACTATGGCCGGGGCAGTATCTATCATACCCAGATCTATGTCCCCGAATGTTATTGGGGAATAGTTGCATGTTCGACGTTCGGACTCCACGGTGGTTTCCTCTCGCCGAACAGTTCAAGATTGGATGGTGCGGTTCACTGGATGCATGCAACGGACTCAAAAGATCGATGTCGCCAATTACAACTGGTTGGATATCAGTAATTATCTTATTACATCACTTACTATAGAATAAGTATAATACGAGTCTATGCGTACTTGGTCTACACTCCTGTATTCTTGCTAATGAGACGTTCTCTTACATTCTTCGGCATCATTTCTTATTCTACCTCTACTTGAGTCTACATCTATTAATATACTTACGACCCTCAGCGAGCAATACTTCTGAATCTACTCTTCATTCTTAACCTCTAGTCGGAAGTATCGTCTACTATCTGTCTAATCGCATAGACTTCTCTACTGGGAATAACAGCTCTACGAATACACCGGTTCTTAAACTATATTATTCTTGATGCCTAAACCTGGTTTCTCCTCTCTATGGTTGGG
>JABUQX010005176.1:0-15000 GCA_015478945.1 Trachelipus rathkii
GTTTTCAACTTAATCATTTTAATATCTCATTGTTAATATCAACTATCAATTACATCTATAAAAAAAATCTTCATATTTGAATGATTTTACGATCGTGGAAATTAAAGTGACGAGAGGCGTCTATCTATAATAATCAATTATAAATTACAATTAAATACAGTAGAAATGGAGTAAATTTTTTTTAATATGATGTCTCCAACTGTTGATTTAGATATTTATTTTAAATTCTTTAAAAAAAATATTGTAATCATTTTCCACCTAAATTGTTGCACACTCTCTCTCTCTCTCTCTCTCTCTCTCTCTCTCTCTCTCTCCATCATGAATGACTGAATACTTAATGAAAATTTCACAATATATCATTCTCACCCTCCCCCCCTCTCCTCTTCTCACACACACACACAAACGCACACACACAACACACACATAATTTCTCATTAAATACCCCATCAATAAAGTTGATTTCCCTTCCTTCCGATTGCCATAATATTAATTAAAAAAAAAGAAAAACAAAATGAACAGATTAAAAAGTTATTGCATTTTTAGAAAGTTAAACGGATTGCATAAGCATCTTCAATTTCAAAGAACGATTCAAAACATGTTTTCACGTCTCTCATTCATTAGTTCTTATGTCACAAGGTTGATGTCAAAAAGGATCAAAAGTAGGCTAGCATCAAGCCTCTTACCTCCCTGTATCTTGTATTCTGTTTTTATGAAATAAATGTTTGCACACTTTTTATAAGTAATTCATCATTTGAAGTATTACAAATATTTTTAAATTAAAGTGCTTATATATATATATATTATATATACTATATAATTATTATATACTAGTATATAATATATAATAGTACGTATATTCCGCTACTAGTTATGATATATATATAATATTATTATATATAATAATTATACTATATATACTTATAATATTATATATAAATAACTATAATATGTAAATAATATATTATATATTAAATACAGATAATATATATATACTAGTATAATATATAAGTATATAGTATAAAATATTAATATATAGTAAATATAAATATAAATAATAATAGTATAATTATAATAACCGGTTATATATATATATACTATATATATATGATATATATATAATATATACTTAGCTAAAATAATATATAATAAATGATATATATATCTGCTACATAATATAATATATATCATATATACTATACATATATATATATGTATATATATCACTATATATATATATATATATATATATATATTATTATATATATATAATATATAATATATCATTATTATATAATATATATATATATATATAATATTACTATATATATATATATATATACTATATCATATTATATACTGTATATCAGCCATTGAACGCAGTGGTGGCGTAGGTCATTTTTAATTGATATCATATATTATATATGTTAACCATACATATATAGTATATTCTATTATTATAATATATTACTATATTAATATATATATATATAGTATATATATATATATATATATATATTATATATATATATCATATATATAGTTATATATATATAAACTATATAATAGTGGGACGCGACTGAGGCTTATTATTTAGGATAGCGTTAATAACCTGATTTAACGATTATTTACCTCGAAACCTCTTACTTTCCGAAGATCCGTTCCACCCGCCTAGGCTGCTTTAAACAAAAAGATTTGTACTCGGGGTTTAAATCCCCTATGTTTCCAACTTGATTTTACTATAGCGACTAGTTATGCGGCAATTCAGCGGCTCTATTATATGAATTCAAAAGTCAGCTAACGCTACTGAATATTTTCCTCTGCCAAAAATTTACTTCTTGTTGATAAATCTCTTTTGCAGTAAAATAAAAGAGTGTCGTTTCTTCTATACATATATTCAAACAATTAAATCAAGTCGATAATAATACACTAATATAATAAGGAAGTAGGTCATGATTAGCACTTTTGGATTAATATAATGTCATCATTCAATGTTTATTGATTCACAATATGTTATATTAAAAGTTAGTTTAATAAAGTTTTTAAAAGTTCAGATAATAAGTTAAAACAAATTCTAAAAGAGTTTCTAAAAAGCTTAAGCTCTTAATAAGATTAAACCTTAAATTTAAGCCCAGACACGTATAAATAGTTTGCTGTAAATTTAACACATTAAAATTTCACGAAACTTTATCATATATAAGTTTATATATATATATATATAATACTACTATAGTACTATATAGTATATAATTTATAATATATACTATATATAATCTAACTGAATATATATAATTAGCTATATATATATAGCTACTATATATATATATTACTACTATATATTTAATATATATATATATATTATATATATATAATATATATATATATATATATAATATATATAAATAATATATATTAGTTTATATATATATATATAATATATATCATATATAAAATACTAATAATATAATAATATACTATGATACTACTCATATATATATAATTATATATATATATAATAATATTATATATATATTATATATATATATATACTACTAATATATATATATATATATATACCCTAAATATTATATAGTATATTATATTATATATATAAAATAATATATATAATATATATAATATATATATATATAATTTGTCAACATATACAATTTGTTAACTATAAACATAGTACATATATATATATATATATCAGTGTATATTTAGTATATATATATATATATATATATAGTATATATAAAGTATATATATACATATATAGTATATACATATCCTTAGCGTATACTTATATCTAGCCATGTATATTATAGTATACAGTATCAATTAATATATTATATCCTCTATGTCCGGTTTCCCACACGGGCATATCATACAATAGGTGGCATTACGATATACATAATAAATTAATTAAATGGGCCGAAATATACATATGTATATACGGTTCACTATTGCTTTCTTTCCGGCGCTGGCCGTGACACTATCCAATGATATATATATACTTATATATAATAATATAACTTATATATATATACGTATATATAATTATATATATAGTTAGTAATACATTCGTTAAGCTAAATATTACTATATATACTATATATAATTTTTTTGAATCGACTCCGAATTTAATGTAAGCATAACTTTGTACTTATAATTTTTTTTTTTTGAACATATACATAAAATATACATACATAGTGTAATTTTGATACACACGTAAATATTCATTTACGGCCCAGTTATTCTATAACACAGTTAATGTACGTTTATGGTATTTAAATTTACGTCACGTACATGACCTAATGCAGGTGACGTCATGAATACAAATTTCTGATGACCGTGTAAGACGTAGGATTAAGTCGAGCTTTCAAGTCAGACGGCAATTTCCTTTTTTGTTTATTCATTATTTATATTATTATTATTATTATTATTATTATTATTATTATTATATTATTTTATTATTATTATTATTATTTATTTTTATTTTTATTATACTTATTATTATTCTTCCTATATATTTAATATTATTATTTTATTATTATTATTAATGTATTTTATTATAATGTCTTACAAATTTTAAAATAATATTATTATTAATTATTATTATTTTAATGTATTATTATTATTAAATTATTATTATCATTATTATTATAATATTATTATTTATTATTTATCATTTCAAATAACTGGTAATAACTAGTTTTGCTTTGAAATTTGATAAGTAACTTTAAATAATCAATAATTTAAAAAACGTTTTTTGTGGAAATTCATCTTATTTTAAAATTTCTTTGAAGTGCATAAATTCAAAAATGAAGCTGAAAAATTCGAAAATGAATAAAACTTAAAAGTTTCCAAAATAATAATAAATTTAAAATTAAACTGGCTAACGTTTATTACTTTACACGTTTCTTCGTTCGCGACGTATAGTTTAAAATTTATTACCAGAGGTTGTATAGCTATAATAAATTTTAAGAAATTTTTTTTAAATAAATTGTAAACTAAAATTCTCTATAATACTTTAGAATCCTTAATCAAAATTTGTGATTTACAAAGCAAGTGTCTAATGGAAAAATTAAATTTTTAGATGAATATCGCTTGCTTTAAAATTTGTATTCAAAGAACGTCGTTTATTTTAAAGTTAAATAAATTTTTCAAAAGTGCTTAATTGGCATAATTTTTTAGTACGTGGAATGTTATTTAGAAATTTCTCAAGTTCCCAAATTGAACTTTAGCGTTTTACCTCTATTCACTTTTTGGTTCTCGTTAAAATATATCTCTGCTTATTTCGTTGTAATTGAAGTATAAGATCGAAAAGAGCCTGCCAGTGTAAAAGTTGTTTACGGAATAAATGTTAGAAATTGAGGGTGGAGTGATGGAATATTGTTTCGAAATTAAACTTTAATGCAAAAGAAAAATCTTAATTATGAAAAATACCATTTCTTAAATGGAAAAACCTTATAGCTATGTGAAAAACTTATTGTGATATTAGTTACTTAAAAATACCATTTCATAATAGTTTTTCCAAATATTATAAATAATATTATAAAAATTATTTCTTAATTACATTATTGGAATTTTTATATCCTGTTAGGTTTTTACGAATTAAGCAATTGTAATTTTTCAAACTGCCCCCCCTTATCAAAAAATTTAAAACTTTAAATTTGATAAGAAAGTTAACTAATCAAAACTACTAAATAATACAATCAAAATACATAAAATCAAATCAATTAATAAAATTATTTCAATATCATTGTTTAGTCTTAGCTTGAATCAGTGCTGGTATGTACTGGACGGTTCCAGCTATTGGACTATTCCTTAGAATTTGGAATGTTACAGAGTAAGGGAACGTCTGGTGCATTTGATGCAAAATCCTCGTGAATTCCTCTGGTGGAAGTAGTTTACAAGGAATTCCTTTTTTCCTCATTTCCAAATTCTGATCGTACCTTTTTCTAATATCCCAAATTTCAATTGCGACTTTCTGGAAAGTAAATATATTTCGGCAGTATTGATATTCAAAAAAGTCTAAAGTTATGTTTGATGTGAGTAGGATATAGAATATAATGTCATTGTATGAGAAATGACATAAGTATGGTTGTAATGTTAAAAAAAAATTATTTTTAGAAATGTTTACAAATTATTTAGTTAAGCATTGTAATAATTGATAGATAAACGTGTTTTAGCAAGAGAACTAATAAAATTTCTGTAAAAATAGAAACAGTAAAGTATAGACAAGTATAAATCAAAGTTGAAACAGAAATTGAAAATTTTTAAACTATAAAAATTTTCTAGAGTTATTCTTTGGTAAAATGAACTAAAATTATATTAACTTTGGTCAAAAAAAAAATTATGACTTAAATTGAATTTTCATGAATTTTGAAAAATTGAAAATTCTGAAAGAATGACTACAGTCACAGAAAAACACCGGAAATCAACGTTTTAGAGGGCAAAAAAAGCTACATTTTGTGTTTATATAGTCAAAATCGGCTGAAAATTCCGAATTTTATGTCCATTTTTAGGTGGGGTGAAAATGGGGGCCAGCCCCAGCCCAAAATTGGATCTTGCCCTTAAGATTAGTATATATATATATATGTTATCAAATCAATATAAATAAAGTAAATCAATATTAAATATAGAAAAATCAATAACAAATAGTAAATATTTGAACCAAATAATAAAATTACTATAATTGTCAAAAATTTCAACTAAAAAATGATTAATCAAAATTTTCAATCAAAAATTTTAAAAAGAATTTTTAATCATTAAAAAAAAATTATTATTAGGTTGCTTGTTGGTGTTGTTATCTAACCATGTATGTTGACGATGAGTTATAGTCTTCCCCTTATCGAGAAGCTTACAGTATGAGAGATTCTGGTGGTTGTAGTCCATTCTCTATCTCTCCATGTTAATTGCCATCGTATAGGCAACGTATTTAAAAAATATCGTGACCTGTAGACGTATGAAATCGATGTTCCAATGAGTTGTTCTCCTAAGAATTTGAATAACGTTTTCACGTTTCTTCTTCTGTGATGTCGTAACAATAATCCTACCAAATCTCTGGTGTTCGCTTAAGAAAAAGGTAGAAGTTCTCCCTTCAACCTTAGTACATCTGATTCACTCATGTAGTGTGTTAGCTTCATTGGTATATCGAACACGTCGATGGTCCTTGCTTGAATGCACATTGACATCAGCAACTCTCTGTTGTTGTGAAACGATCTTCCATTGACAATACTCATTATCTTTCTATGTTCTATTTCTCCTTCTTTACCATTTACAAGTTTCAACAATTTAAACAAAATTTTTGGTGATATTCTCATACCCATGCTATTTTGACTAATCGGATCTATATTATCCCAAAATATCTTTAATATTTCTCTATAATTAATAGGGTATGTTTCTTCCAATATTACCTTTTCCAATAATACCTCTATCATATCACTGCTTCCTCCTAGGTAAGCTAATTTCTTTGCTATGTGGGTACATTCTGAACAAAACATATTCTGAAATGGCCATTCTAATAAAACTATTAGATGTCCAATTAATTCATCCCCACTTTTTAGTGCATAAAGAATGTTTCTTGGTCTTCCTGATCTAGTTATTGCTCTTAAAATCTTAGCTAAGGTATTTGTGTTTGGATATATTGGTTTCATGGATCTAATTGTGTTCTTATGATCTTTCATTATTATTTGTGCTATTATCTCTAGATCTTCCCATTCTTTACATTCTTCTAATTCTTGCACAATTCCATTTAATTTATTTACAATAACATATCTCAAACAATCTTCTAACAAATCTCTACTATCATGTCGTCTATACTCACCTGGTTGATAATCTTCCAAATAAATCTGAATTGATGTTGTATCTTCATGGTTACTTTCTAAATATTCTTGTATTCTAGAGAATACCTCGGTATCTTTAATTACGCCCAAATGATTGAAGCAATTGTGGTCTAGAAAATCGACAACGTCATCTATTTCAACTGAAAAACGATATTGTACCCGAGTTGCTACCCAATCAATCAATCTGGTTATTATTATCTTTGTCCATAACTGGACTAAATCTTGTAATACTTTAGGTATTGGTAATCGAGAACTGACCTGATTAGAAATCACGGTTTGTTTCCTTGTTCTTATCCTTTCCATCGTTCCAAATTCTGTTTCGTAGTTGTCCTTTGCTGCCTTTTCTTGGCGTCATTCTCGTTCCAAGTTTCGTTTTAGTTGTGTCTTAGAACGGTTTGTAACGATTGTCACGACTCCAACTTTGATAGCTGACAGATCTGACAATCTTCTTGGCGTGGTGAAATTATCCACATTCCACATTTCTAAAATGAGTATAAGCAAGCAAAAAATTCTTAAACTATTGGTTAGACCTGTTTGATTAAAATTACCTATAATAATTAAAATTATAACACATATTTGTACCTATATTGATACTCGTTTCCGAAATAACGCTATTTATGGTACTCAAAGAATAAAAACACTTAAAAATAATATTTTTATTATATAAAAAATTATTATAACATAAGTATTAATCAATTATATATACATTTACAAAAAATAAAAAATCAACATCTTTCCTTAAATAAAAAAAAATAAAAATTCAACATCTTTCCTTAAATAAAAAAAAATAAAAATTCAACATCTTTCTTTTACTTTTCATTGTAGTTTCACGTTTAGTGATAGAGATAGTGGTTGACTAGTCCCTACTGTCCCTATCACAACATGTGACTCTTTTTACACCTTTGAATTTGACTCGTCTTGCAGGTGGATCTGCAGGTTTTTCTGGCAATTCTCTTGCTGTATGATCTATTCTTTCTGTACGAGAGGTTGATTGTCTCGTTTGAACAGGAGATCTTTGTATCATTGTATATTGGTGTTTAGGTCTATAGGATAGATCTTTTTCTTTATCTCTTGTTCTTCGTGTACTTTCTTCTATTGATAACGGTATTGGTAAAGCTATTGCCTGTTCCATAGTACTAGGATTTTCTTCTGTTCTTTCAAGTGTTGGTTCTTGATCTAGTGTAGCATGTTTTACCTCTTCTTCTGTTCGTTCTGCCACAGGTTCTATATCTTCATCTACAGCTTCAGGTGTTTCATTTTCTATTGTTGGTTCTCTGTTAGATTGAGGTGATTTCAAATATACTACTCTAGTTTCGTTATCATTATCTTCATTTTCTTCGTACCTTTCAGAATTTCTGTTTCTGTACTGCATACTTCTTCTTAAGTTGTTATTTCTTTTCTGGGTTGAGTAAGAGGGTTTATTTATCTCGTTTTCTACGTTATTTTTCTCATCTTTTCCTCGCGTTTTAGCAATTTTAAAATTGTCAACATTTACTCTGTACATCTTACCTGTTGTAGGATCTCTTAGGATATAAGTATTGCTAGTTTCGAATTCATTCCCGTAGGCTTCGATTCGGAATGGACCCCTCCATTTACGGAACAATTTAGGTGATAGGTGTGGTGGTTTAATTCTCTGTGTATACACCAAATCTCCTATCTTTATGGGTCTATCTTTTGCCTTTTTACTACTCTGAGTTGAATACTCACTTTCAAGTGTTATTTTAGCCTGTCTTCTTATCTCTTTAATTCTTTCATATAACTTTTCTATCTTTTCATCTTCCTTTATCTGTTTTGGTTCTTTAGGTTTTATTAATGCTTCTGATGGTAAATCTGATGGCATACGCTTTGTGTATCCATACAGTAAAAAGTGTGGATCTGTTTTAATACTACTGTTGTAGGTGTTGTTTATAGCTGCTTGGGCCAAAGGTAAGTATTGGTCCCAATCACGTTGATTGTCTTTAACGTAACATCTAAGAAAGTTCGCTATGGTGGCGTTGGTGGTTTCTACCAATCCATTGCTGTTAGCGTGGTAGCTACTTATTTCTACTTTCGTAATCTTAAACTTTCTACATACACCCTTCATAAGTTTTCCAACAAATTCCAAAGCATTATCCGAGGTGATTACATCAGGTACAGTGTGACATACTACTATTCTATCTATAAAAACATCTACAATTTTGTCACTATCCCTGGATCTTAATGCTGCTAATTCCACATACCTTGTAAGTTGATCCTTGAAGACAAGTATGTACTTATTCCCTCTTGATGATGTGGTCAATGGACCCATTATGTCCATTGCGATTTTCTGAAATGGTTGATCTGCTAAAGGATATGTTTTTATGATTGCTTTTCTTGGTTTAGGACCTTTTGCTTCTTGACATGTGTGACAGCTTTTACAGAATTCTTCAACTGTTTTTCTTATATTCTGAAAATGATATCTTCTTCTCAGTTTTTCTAGAGTTCTTTCTGTTCCACTATGACCTTGTATTGAGTGGGCTATATCTATGGCTATTTCTATTAGAGATTTTGGTAACCATATCTTATAGTTTTCTTTAATCTTTATGTAGATCATATTTTTGAAGAATTTTAAACCTTTTATCTTTTTACCTTTTCGCAGGTCTTCATATTCTACTTTCATTTCATCTGCTTTCTTTTGTTTTCTCGAAATAGTTGCAGTATCTAATGTTAAGATTTCATCTGTTTTTCTTTATCTTTATTATCGGAACTTTTTGCCAAATACTGCCTTTGCTCCTAAATCTTTATGCTTTACCTCAGGTTTACCCTCGGAGTTCTTTGCCATTCGCACTATCTTTTCTCCTATCTTCCTATGCTTTACCTTATTAAGTTTTTCTTCTTCTCCTTCTTCTTCCCTTATCTCGTCGTAGTCTCTTTTTCCCGTATCAGGGATATAACGAGATAGGAAATCTGCTACTGAGTTTTGTTTTCTTTTTATGTGCTCAAAGGATGGGTTAAAGTCTTAGACGGTGAGTGACCATCTCGCCAATCTAGCTGTAGGATATTCCTTTTTGGAGAATATTGAGACTGCTGCTGAGTGATCAGTCTTCACTCTTATTTTATAACCGTATATTAAATTTTTAAACTTCCTTAACGCGAAGATAATTCCCAAACATTCCATCTCCGTAGGGGCATAATTCTTTTCTGCTTTTGACAATGTTCTACTTGCAAAAGCTAAAGGTAGTTCTTCTCCTTTATCATTCTCTTGCAGTAGTACAGCTCCTAATCCGTGGATGGATGCGTCGGTTACTACAATAAATTCTTTATTGAAATCTGGATATTGTACTATTGATCTTGCTAACAATAAATCTTTCAGTTTACTCAATGATCTTTCTTGTTCTTCTCCCCATATAAATTCTTGTTTTTTCTTAAGTAGTTTCGTCAGGGGTTCAGCGGTACTTGAAAAATCCGGTAGAAGCGTTCTGAAAAAGCCGAAAAACCCTAAAACCGAGCGTACCTCGGGCACGCTAGTAGGTGTCCTGATTTTCGACAACGTTTTTAGCTTTTCAGGGTCTACCGTGACTCCTTGTCCAGAAATCAAGTATCCTAAAAATACAATTTCTCTCTTGAAAAATTGACACTTCTCTAACTTAATTTTAAAGTTCCATTTTCTCAGTGCTTCGAAAACTCTTGATAGGCCATGGTAGTGAGAAGGTACATCTTGGGAGTATATTATGATGTCATCTATTTATGAGAGACACTCTATGCCTAATAATCCACTTAATACCAATGACATTACTCTACTGAAGACAGCGGGTGATTGTTTCAGCCCCATTGGTAAAACTCGCGGCTGATAACAACCTCTCTGTGTTCTAAACGCTAGTAAGGGTCTGCTTTCTTCACTCAATGCAATCTGGTAGAAGCCGTCCATAACGTCTATCGATGAGAAGATGCTAGCTCACCCTAGTGAGTTCACTGTGACCTGGATGAATGGTATTGGAAATGAGTCTCCGATTGACCATTTATTTATCTTCCGGTAATCGACACAAATCCTGGGGCGACCTCCAGTCTTCTTGGGTATTACTAGCAACGGACTAGAATGCGGGGATACCGATGGTTCGATCAGATTCTTCCTTAATTGATCTTCTGTCCAGGTATTAATATCTTTTACAAAAGACCTGGGTTGCTGATACTGAGGAGTGAACAGGACCTTTGGACATTTCTCGTCTAATTCTAGTTTAAATTGATAGTTGGGAAACTGCCCTATGGGGTCTTCCGACAGTCCCACAACATCTCTGTTGTTCATGAAAAACTCGATGATATTTTCGAGTTCCTCGGGTCGTTGTAACACTCGATGTTTTTTTCTTCATCTTTTGTCAGTATCTCTTTGTATGTCATATACAACTCCCTCTCGGATAGTCCTTCAGTTACTGTGGGTATCTTCCACTTTTTGTAGTCTTTTCTTGACTCTTGCATGGCTTGTGCGTGTATCTGTCTCATCATTGTGTTTCGTGTGGCATTTACTCTTTCTATCTCCGTATGGTCTCTTCTCAAGACTGGATAGGCTGTAGTAATGGCTTATCCCCTTTATTATTTCAACAGGGCGACTCCCCAAATTTATCAGCTCTATCACTATGTTACCATCTTTCACTGTAGATAAGGTACTTCTAACAAAGATTGCTGCGCTGCCTCTAAAAGCATCTGTTGGTACCGTAATTATCATGCTATTATCAGGCAATTGTTGCGCTGTTTCATCTTCAATCTTTGCTTCTAGGATGTATTTATAGTTAGGTATAATTCTGATATTGTTTCTAAGTTTAACTGTACACATTGTGTCTACATCTTCATATAAATAAGGTTCTCCTCTTATTTCAGGTGTATAATTATCTTAAGTATTTTTAACTCTTGTTGATTCTATTTCACCAACATTCCTTTTTCTCTTATTCTTTTCTGATCTACTGGTGACATAAGTTGCTTCATGTCAGTTTGGACTCCGGCAGAGTTCGTTGGGCTGCCGCAGTCACTTCTGCGATGGTCTTTACAGCCTTTCCCAATTCGCAGCCGCCAATGACTTGATGACTCATTGACAGACTTCTGGGACATTAATATCTTCTCTCCTTCCTTACGGACCATTCCAACATGTAGGATCAGGTGCACAATCTTTTTCTTTCTATGGTTATGATGATGTGACTTGAGGCGATTTCCTAAGTTTCTCAAACTTGTAGTTGAAGTTGATGCTTGTTGGCTGATCAATTCCAAGTTCCCATCTGTATCAGTACTAGTTCGATTCCACTTGAGTTCACCTCTGTTTGGTGTTGTGGTATTCGACGTCTTACATACCATTGACGTACAAACTGGCTGTGTGGTTTTTGTTTTAGGCCTTGTACCGCTATTCTGGCCTCTTAGCGGGTGCAGATTGCTTGGTCCCGAGCATTCCACAACTTGAGTGGGTTGAATTGTTTGGCTTTCAGTGCGGGTTGCGTCACTCTTCCATCTTCTAGCCCCTTTACCATTCCTCGTTCTCTTTCCATTCGTTTTGGCATGATTGAGGTACTTCGGCGCGCTTTCCTTAGTATCTCTATACCAATTTGAATATCTATGAGAGTTCGGTGTGTATTGATGAGCATTGGATGGTATGGTGCGGTACCGTACTGTGTTAATACCTTCAACCAAGAAGTTATTTTCAGAGTCCTTATCATGATTCCTCCAATACTTCTTATTCCAACTTTGTTTGTTGGGTCTGGCAAATTTCCATATATTTCTACTATTGCAACGGTTAGAGCTATGATCATAACCGTGCTGGTCAACTACTTCAGGATTACTTTCATAATCCTCTTCATCATGATCGAAATGTATCGTTTGATCAGATGGATAAGGAATAAAATCCTCATAATCTAAGTATTGAGCGCTATGCTCATTCTCGCTATCTGAACTGTAATCAGATGGTTGACCACTATGCACATTCTCATCCCATGAGGTATATGAGCTTTCATTTGTAAGTTTGCCAGCGGCGCGTTGTATGATATTCGCTTTCTCAAGCGCGTACTCCATATGAGTGCGGTTCTCGCCACTCTGGATATCGTTCTCAGAATCTTCTTCAAGAGTGTCTGAGTCTTCTTCGGTATCTTCCTCACGGATTACAGGTAAATCCGGAGTTCTTGAGACTTTATAACAATACAAATCACCTTCAAAAACATCTTCCATGAGTGTTCGAGGCGGTCTTTTATACCTTCCTTTACTGGTGTCTTCGTACCAGTTTTCAGTATCATACTGGCTGTTTCTTGAGTACCAATCATTATTATGGTACCAGCCTTGTTTATTATATCTGCGCCTATATCTGCGCCTTTTTCTTCCAAAATTAGTGCGCCTATTCCTTCTACCCGTTTGCCAGTTCTTTCTATTATTACATTGTTTATTAAATCTTTTACCTCTCTGCCATACAGGATTCGGTTGATGTCGCCATCGGTCTCTACGGGCGTATCCACCATTGATACCACTGCATCGGTTCGATCTCTTGTAGGGTCGACGACGTCTTACGTATTTCCTCCGTTGCTGACAGCGTTCATCCGTATCTCCTTGTGTACCATTTTCGCAGATGGTATTAGATCTTTGGTCGAAATACCTTTTATCCGCTACTTTCGCGGATAATTTCGCCTTTTTGTCCACCATTAGTGGTATGGGATTATTCACATCTACTTTTAAACCTGAGCTATTTTCTATTTTAAAATAACACATCTTGTCTTTAAAATCAAATACGAGCGGTATCTGTGATAATATGTCACAGCCTAATATAATGTTCCCATGAAAATCACAGTTGTCTCCAACTATGACAAAAGTATACTGACAAACTCTATTAGCTATTTCTAGTGTAAGTGTTGTGACCCCGTGTACTTGTATCACACCCTGGGTGATACTTTCCAGATTAAGTTTAATGTCTCTAGAAATTAAATTAAAGCTATCTTTTAAATCATTAAAGTGTAAATATTTCAGAATGTTTAAAGAGCTCCCTGTATCTAGAAAAGCCCTTTGTTTACAATAAAACTTATCATTATTGCTTAAAATTCGACATTTAAGGTAGTAGGCTGAAATTCTGGTGCGGTGCGGTGCAAAATTATTATTATGCTCCGCGTGCTTAACGTTACATACTTGGTACGGCAGTGGTGTTGTGTTTTGCATGCTTTGAACTACCCTGCCGCGTTGTACTCCCTTGAATAGGTTTCCTACTCGCGTGGTGCGTCTCGTGGCACGCATGCGCGACGCTGGGCTTTCTCTAAAAAAGCCTCAACCAAGTCAAGATCGTGCTGCCTTTTGGCAAGCTGTTCTTTAGCACATTGCTCCTTCTGTATGAGTTCCACCATTTCACTATCAGAACCGCTTTCGCTAATAGCTCGGTGAATTAACTTTCTCACATATTTCTTTTCGCCTTTCACCCTATTAGGTGCTTTACCCTTTTCAACAATCTTACAGCTCTTGTGAATATTGCCTCTGATGTATTCTGCTTCGTCCGACTCTCCTTCTGAAGTGGATGGTTCTTCATATGAGCCTTGTCTCACTTCTTCTTCTGGAGAAGAACGATTGGAATCTCGCTGACGAGAAGTTCCAGTACCAGCAATTGCTGCATCAGTTACCTTATTAACCTTGTACTCATTACGCTTCGCTTTCTGATTTGCCCCCTTTTCAGGAGAAAACCTTGGACTAGGAGAACTACTCTCCCTCCTATATCGATTGAATTTATCCCAACGAGCTCCTCTTGTGGGTGTTGAGTCATCTCCCACTTCTTTCTTATTTGACCAATTTTGTGGTCGTTTTGGCATAGGACTTGCACTTCTGAATCGCTGCCTTTGCCTGCTGTTGCTTCTGGCTCTATTGTTCCTATATTTATAGGAACCTGGACTGTTATATGTCCTGGGATACTTTTTATAACTATTGAAGCGTGGATCAAAATTATCGCTCTTTCTATATTTACGGTCATAGTCCTTTGGCCAAATATTACCGGGTTTTCTGTATCTTTCTACTGAACCTACTGGTTGATATTGTACTCTATTTTCATAGCTTACACGGCCTTTGGTTTCATATCTATTTCTATTTCTGCTCATCCCTCTTTCAAAATTATCCCCTATTGCACTCACCTTTTCTTCTCCTCTTCTTCTATTATCTAACTTTTTTGCACTTAATTTTACTAGTAATTCAGAGGCTG
>JABUQX010005176.1:20000-32500 GCA_015478945.1 Trachelipus rathkii
TTAAACAAAGTTTTAAACAAAGATTTAAACAAAGTTTTAAGCATAGCCTTAAGTTAGTTTAAAATTATTAAAAGTTAGTTTTAAATTTAAGAATAAGTTTAAACATTAAGTAAACTTAAAAACAGGCTTAAACAAAGTTTTAAACATAGACTAAAACAAAGTTTTAAGCATAGACTTAAATAAATTTAAAATTATTAAAACAAAGTTTTAAATTTAAAAATAAATTTAAACATTAAGTAATTTTCAAAAGACTCTAAAACATAGTTTTAAACAAAGCTTTAAGTAAAGTTTGGGATTTGAAATCCTAGGCTCTTCTCAAGCTTCGAGAGGCCGCGGCGCGAGTTATTGAGCTTGTGTGAGATTCATTATATCATGTCATGGTGATTATGTCGTATCTATTATGTATAGATGTTATATGAGTGATTATGTGATATTATATATAGCTATTGATTATGTAATTAATTCACTCATTTGTTGACTTAGAGTGTGACGTGTGATCGTGATGATGTGATGTATGTATGATGTGAGTGGCTACCTTGACTTTATGATCATCTGATTGTATTTCATGTGAGTTCTATGATGTCTACGTTGTATGTTCTGTGGCCTGGGACTACGACTGTGGGCTGAAATTGAGTGTAGAGTGAAACACGTTTATATATCCAAATATGTTAAAAATTCAAAGATCTTTAGTTTAATATCAGAGATCTGAATATCGCTACACAGCTCACATAGTTAATATATGATTTCACAAGATTTGAAGCTTTTAGGTTTTTAGAGAGTAGAGAGTAGAAGAGTGTATATGGAAGCTTTTCTTTGAAGTGCTTAATTCAAAAATGAATACCTGTAAACGTTGCAATAAATAAATCTTGAAATAAATATTATGATTAGTTTCGCAAATTAATACAAAATTATATTTCTATATAGAAGTTTTGAAATATATATTATAGAAGGATCCAGAAGTGTACTTCATATAATATTAAAATTTATATTAATATAATCTGTGCTCTGCTTTATCACGCTTTCTTCGTGTCGTGGCGACGTTATGAGTGTACATACTCCTGGCTGATAGGATTATGAAGATTTCCTCTGTGTTTGTATCGGATCATCAGAGTTTGAAAAAAGATCCATTGAGAGAGGGTGTGGTGAGCTTCGTAGAGAGTGACGGCGCCCGCTGTTCGGTTGTGTGTTAGAAGTCGTGTGAGCTGTTTCTGTCTGTCAGATAAATTGATGATTCAAAGAAGCATTAAATTCAAAAAAAGCGTTGGTGTTTTCAAAGTTAAATTAAAAATTTTTACTATGGAGATACTTTTTTTACACTAAGTGATAAGCTATTATAGAATTGTTTCCTAATTGTCCAAAATGAGTATGAGGCCCTTTTTTATCTCTTTCACTTTTCGGCTTTCGGAGCGTCTGTTATATCTTTAAATCTTACTTCGAGTGGTGTAGTTTTCGTGCTTTCGTATTGATATGTAATAGGGTTCGAAATATACTGAGCTCCTGGCTTCTTCAAGTATGTCGATTTTCTACATACCTTGTATTACGGATGGAGAAATGTGCATTTCATACAACTTGTTTGAGTCGTGGATGTGTAATCCGGCGATCTTGTTTTTCGCGAAACGTAAGCTTTAATGCAGTCTAGAAATAATCTTAATTGAAATAATAGCTCTTTGATCTTTAATGGAAAAGACCTTTAATAAGTTGATTATGTGTAAAATAACTGATTGTGAAATTTTCGTTCGCTCATTAAAAAATACCCACTATTCATAGATAGTTCTTTTCCACAATTTTGATATATAAAAAATTATTATTCGTGATCTTAATTACATTTATTGGAGACTTTTTTTATATCGGCTGCGTCGTTCTAGCGTTTTCTACGAATCAGAGTTATAATTGTAATTTTTCAATAAGATCGTGTGCTCCTCTATCTTATATATCACATACATCTTTAAAAAATGTGATGTAGAATTTGAGATGAAGATAGTTCTGCTAGTGCAATCACAAGTTCTGTTTAATAGTAGCGTAGATATTTACGCTCTGTGCATTATAAATACGTGAAAGATCAATATTATATGTAAGTAAATAGAGTGATCAGTTATTTCATTTTTTTAGATTTGGTTGTTAGTGGCTCTTTGAATCTTCGATATCAGTGTCTTGCAGCGTACGCTTTGACGTGTTCGGTGCCTTTTCGCGATGATGGTGTCCCAGCTGATTGGGAGGCTAATTCGATCTTTATAGTATTGGTATTGTTACAGATAGGAATTCTGTCTGGAGCACTGTTGATGTGGCAAAAAGTCCTCGTGAATTCCTGCTGGTGAAAGTACTTTACAAGGGATTCCTTTTTTCCTCATTTCCAAATTCTGATCGTATCTTTTTCTAATATCCCAAATTTCAATTGCGACTTTCTGGAAAGTAAATATATTTCGGCAGTATTGATTATATTCAAAAAGTCTAAAGTTATGTTTGATGTGAGTAGGATATAGAATATAAAGTCATTGTAGTGAGAAATGAACATAGTAGCGTTGTATGTTAAAAAAAAATTTAATTTTCAGAATTGTTTTAACAAATTACTTAGTTAATTATTGTAATGATTGAATAGATAAACGTGTTTTTAGCAAAGAGAACTAATTTCTGTGAAAGAATAGAAACAGTAGAAGTTAGACAGAGTATATACTAAACATTAAAGTATAAGACAAGTATGAAAATTCAAAAGTATGAAAAAGTAAATTAACTAATTATCTTTTTAAACTATAAAATTTTCTGAGTATATAATTAATAAATGATACTAAAATTTATTAACCTTTCCCGTCAGAAAAAGACATTGAGTGCGACTTAAGATTGACGGAACCTTTATTATTATGCGACGTGCGTTCTTGCTGCTCTGATCTCGTCACTATATAACTGTTTTTAAATCAACATAAATAAATAAAGTAAATCAATATTAAATAGAGAAAATCAATACATATATAGTAGTAGTTTCCACTCGAAGACAGACCTTGAATATCAATAAATATCTTTAATAATGTACAAACCAAAAAAAATTATTTTTTTTTTTCGTGTTCCGGTTATTCTTTTTTTTTTTTTTCTCGTAATCGAAATTGTGAGTGCGAGTATCCTCAATCTCATAAGTGGGTTCGAAGTCGGATGGTAAAAAATTGTAGTTGTTTCAGGTGTCGCGCGTGAGTTGCTGCTCGCTACTCCTTCGGTAACCGCGATCGCTAGTGCCTTTGGACGCTCGATGCTTCTTTACCCTGGTTTTTGCTCTCATGCGGTATTATATGTTGAACGTGAGTTGAGGACTTCTATTGCGACGTGCCTATTTCTCTATCTCTGCCATTGTAAGTGTGCATCGTCACCGCAGACTGATGTGAGCATAGAATAAACTGAGAATGAGTGAGTGAGAAACCGTTGTACCCCTAGTTCATCCACATAGAATTTGAATAACGTTTTCACGTGTGAGCTTCTTTGATGTCGTAACCCAGGAATCCTACCAAATACTCTGGTGTTCGCATAAGACGAAGGTAGAAGTTTCACCACCTTCAACCTTAGTACCATTATCTCAGCTTCAATGTAGTGGTGTTTCATTAATTGTTCGACTTTGAGCACTCGTTTCTGACGTGCGTCATCCTCTTGTTTTGAACGTCATGACCGATGTAGCATTGCAGCCACTCGTGCCTTTGTTCCGTGAAACGATCTATGCTCTATTTTGTTCGACGAGAGAGTCATTGTAGTCTTAGTGTTTATTCTGTTCGTGTAGCTGTGTTTCCTTCGCTTTTAAGTCGCATTTACCTAGTCTATGCAAGCGAGAGTGTGTTATGTCTACGAACGATTTCTATGGTGACATCTTGCTTATACCCATAGGCTCTGATTTTTGACGTAATCGGATATCTATTATTATCGTCAACATATCTTATATTGTCGTCTATAGGATAATAGGGTATTGTTTCTTCCAATATTTACCTTTTCAAGTAATCAACCTCTATCATATCACTGCTTCCTCCTAGGTAAGCTAATTTTCTTTGCTATGTGTGAACATTCTGAACAAAACATATATCTGAATGGCCATGTCTAATAAACACTATTAGAGTCGCAATTTATTCATGCTGACCTTTTTAGTGCATAAAAGGATATTTTCGTAGGTCTTTTCTGCTCCTTAGTTATCAGCTCTTAGAAATCTTAGCTAAGCGTGATTTGCTGGTTTGGATATATTGGTTTTCATGGGATCTAATGTGGTTGTTCTTATGTATCTTTTCATGTATGTATTTGTGTGCTAATTGATCTCTAGATCGTCCCAGTCTTTACATTCTTCCCTAATTCTTGCACAATTCCAGTATAATTTATTTTCAATGCTCCCGGTATCTCAGAACAATCTTCTACAAAGTCTCTACCAATGTCATGT
Source organism: Trachelipus rathkii (assembly GCA_015478945.1). NCBI lineage: Eukaryota > Metazoa > Arthropoda > Malacostraca > Isopoda > Trachelipodidae > Trachelipus > Trachelipus rathkii. Next base: position 24,397 of record JABUQX010005176.1, read on the forward strand.
CCTCTATTACTGCAACCTGTTGATTTAACCTGCCAGAAGTGAAACTTGAATTGAAGTTGTAATCTTCATGTGTTCTTCCTAAGTATTTCTCTGTATGTCTTGGGAGAATACGTCTGTTTATAGTTTTAACTATGCCCAAAGTGATTGAAGGGCAATGTGTCGTGACGCAAATCGACAAGATGTCGATGCTATTTCAAGCTGGAAGATTCGGATTTGTACTCGAGTGTGGCTACCAATCAATCAATCTGGTTGATTATTAATTTTGTTCCACAGGTTGGGACCTGAATGTCGTTGTATACTTTATGGTAACTTGGTAATTCGAGAGATTGACCTGATTAGAAATTCGACGGTTTGTTTCCCGTTGTTTTCTTATTCTTGTTCCATCGTTCAGAATTCTCTGTTTGGTAGTTGTCTTCGTTGCTTGCCTTTTCTTGGCGCGCATTCTAGTTTCAATAAATGTTTCTGTTTTAGTGTGGTGTCTTAAACGGCGTTGGCAACGATCGTGTCACGACGTCCAACTTTAATTAGCTAGCAGGACTCTGTATCTGTCTGGTGTGGTGAACGTTGATTCTCAGCATTCCACATCGTACTAAAGTGAGTATATGCAATGCAAGAAATTTCTTAAACTAATTGTGCGTTACACTTCTGATTAAAATTACCTGTACTATATAAGTAAAATTATAAGCACAGTAATTGGTTACCGTATATTTGATACTCGTTTCCGAAAATAACGATTCCTTATGGTGAGTTAAGAGAATAGAAACAGCTTCAATAACTAATATTTTTATTTTATAAAAAAGTTAATTATCAACAATGATAAATCATTGAGTATAACATATATCAAAAAAATTAAAAGTTCATACATCTTCTCTGTTTATTTTCATTGAGTGTTCAACGTTTTTAGTCGGATAGCCGCAGTAGTTAGGTTGACTAGTCTTTACTGCTCGCCTTATCCACTAACAATTGTGGACACTCTTTTTACGAGGCCTTTGGAATGTGACGTCGTGTCTCGTTGCTTAGTGGAGTCTGCAGTGTTCTGGCCAATCTCCTTTTCGGCTGTACTGTGTCGATCTTCTGTTACGATGAGGTTGAGATTGCTCTCGTTTGAGGCATGTGAGATCTTTGTATCGTTGTAATATGGTGTTTAGGTATATTATGATAGAGTCGTTTTGTCTTTTACCTCTTGTTCTTCCCGTTGGTAACTTGTCTTCTATTGATGACGTGTATGCTGGTAAATTGCTTATTGCTCATAGTTCAATAGGTACTAGGGATTTCTTCTGTTTCCTTGTCAAATGGTTGGTGTCTTGTGATGCTTAGTGCTAGCATGTCCTTAACCTCTCTTTCCTGCTTGTTCTGCACCGCGCTTTTATATTCTTGGCATTGCTACAGCTTCAGGGTGTTCTTCATTTTCTATTGGTGATTCTGCAGGCGTTTTGGTTTAAGGTGGCATTTTAAGGTGATATCCTTGCTAGTGGTCTCGTATTCTATATCTCCTGTCTTGGCGTCATCTTCTTACCTCAGTACATCCTCGTGGTGTTCTGTTATATCTGCTGATACTTCTTCTTTAATGTGTTATTTTTTCCTTCGTTGCTGGTGGCTATTATATGGTAGTTAGCTGCGTCTTCTCTGCGCGTTATTTTTTTCTCGAGAGCTGTTTCCTGGTCGCGTTTTTACGCCATTCTTAGAAAGTGTGCGGAGGGAGTTTACCTTACATTTATCTCTTTTCTGAGTGAAGCGTGGGGTACTTCGCTTTATAGTTTCGTAACTGTTCATTCCCGTAAGCTTCTGATTCGGAATGACCCCTCCAATTTACAGAACAATTTAAGGTGATAGATGTGGTGGTTAATTATCTGTGTGTACAGCCAAATCTCCTATATTTAATGGTTCTTCTTTTGCTTTTTACTACTGTGAGTGAGACTAACTTTATTAAACCTCTCACTTTCCAAGTGTTATTATTATAGCCTGTCTTCTTATCTCTTTAATTCTTCATAATAGATTTCTATCTTTCATCTTCCTTATCGTTTAGGTTCTTTAGGTTTTATTAATGCTTCTGATGGTAAATCTGATGGCGTACGCTTTGTGTATCCATACAGTAAAAAGTGTGGATCTGTTTTAATACTACTGTTATAGGTGTTATTTATAGCTGCTTGGGGCCCAAAGGTAAGTATTGTTTGTCCCACACCAAACGTTGAGTGTGTCTTTAACGTAAACATCTAAGCAACGTTCGTCTATGTGGTGGGTTCGGTTGTGTTGTCCACCAAGCGATTGCTTGGTTAGCGTTGGTAGCTACTTATTTTCTACTTTCTTAATCTTAGAACTTTCTTAACCAATACACCTCTCATAGTTTTCCCCAATAAATTTCCAACATTATCTCTGGGGTTGATTACGAGTCTGGTACATGTGTGACATATACTACGTTATTTGCTATCTATAGAAAAATCTACATTTTGTCACTATCCCGTGCTTAATTGCGCTGGCTAATTTTCACATACCTTGTAATTGATCCTTGAAATACAAGTATGTACTTATTCCCTCTTGATGATGTGGTCAATCGACCACATTATGTCCATTGCGATTTCTGAATCGTTGATCTGCTAAAGATATGTCTTTTATGATGTGGCTTTTCTTGGTTTAGGACTTCTATGGCTTCTTGACAGTGTGACAAGCTTTTTACAGATTCTTCAACTGTTTTTCTTACTGTTCTGAAAAATGAATATCTTCTTCTTATATTATTTCTAGGTTCTTTTTCCGTTCCAATATGGCCTTGTATTGAAATGAGTCATGTTCTATGGCTATATTTTAGTTAGATTGAGTGTGTTGGTAACCATATCTTATAGTTTTCTTTCTTTAATCTTTATATAAATCATATTTTTTGAAGAATTTTAAGACCTTTTATCTTTTATCCGTTTTCGCAGAGTCTTGCGTATTCTAGCTTTCATTTCATTTCTGCTTTTCTTTTGTTCTCTCGTCGAAAGTTATGAACAGGATCTAATTTTAAGATTGTCATCGTGGTTTTTTCTTTATGTCTATGTATTTCATTTTAACTCTATCTTTATTCTATTTGTATATCTTTGTTCTGTTTATTCTGATTATTGGAGTTCTTTATTTTTCTTAATTTTTCTTTAATTTTTGTGCTCTAATGTCACACGTGTTGACGTTTGTGATTGTTCGCAACAACTATGTTCCTAAGTCTATGGTGATAATGCAATGGCAGTCGGGAATCTATCTTGGATAAAGAAATCTGCTACTCGCGAGGGGTTCCTTGGTACCTTCATATGTTCAAAATGTGGATAAAATCGGATACTGTTAGAGACAAAATCTAGCTATTTGCTGTTGGATAGTCTTTTTCTGAGTGAATATTGACGGACTGCTTGATGAGTGATCAGTCTTACTCTTATTTATAACGCGTTATATTTAATTTTGTATAAACATTTCGCGTTAACGACACATAGATCTTGGTAGATTTCGGTCAGAGACCATTCCCTCAGCGGGTGACCCGTAGGGCGATTTTGGCCAGGTTGAGTGGTAGCAGTCTCGTTTTTACGAAAGACAAAGATGTGTATTGCAGTAGTTTGTTCTATGGATCTAGGGACACCGTATAGTTTCGATATTCGCATGAATCTTGCTAAAGCTAATGTAGGTAGATCTGTAACTTCTTCGTAGTCATACGTCGTCTGCAGTACAAGTAGCGGACTCTTCTAATGACCCTGGATGGATGCGTCGGTTATCTACAGGGATTAAGTAATGGGTGGTAGTTGTTTGTTTTTATTGAAATTGTGCGATGCGGTTATCATCGGTTGTGTTAATTCTGGGCTTGTGTTCAGGGGACCGAACCATGGTAAGACCAAGCGGAAACGATGGACACACAAGAGCAGTATAGACAAACCCCACCGCAACAAACAGGATGCATAGAAAAGCACGACAGAAATAGAAGAGCAGAAGAGGTTCAGGCCTAATGATGGAAAAGTGCCGACAGCAAAGCGGGTGTCGTGCGCTGTCTGATCCCTGAGGCCGAGGGTGTGAAAAAGCACGCAGATATTGTACTATTGATCTTGCTAATAATAAATCTTCAGTTTACTCAATGATCTTTCTTGTTTCTCTCCCCAAAAATTCTTGTTTTTTCTTAAGTAGTTTCGTTAAGGGGGTTTCAGGGCTCCCTCATGAAGAGGACCTACGGTAGCCACCAAGCGTTTCTTAAAAAAAAACCGATAAAACCTAAAAACCGAGCCGTGACCTCTCTGGCACGCTAGTAGGGTGTCCTGATTTTCGACAGTAACGTTTTTTACCAAGAAATCCAGTATCCTAAAAATACAATTTCTCTCTTGAAAATTAAAAAAGTTTGATGATTTTAAAGTTACATTTTCTCAGTGCTTCGAAAACTCTTGATAGGGTATGGTAGTGAGAGGGTACATCTTGAGAATATATTATGATGTCGTCTATATATGAGAGACAATCTATGCCTAATAATCCACTTAATACGAGTGACATTACTCTACTGTTTTAGCCCCATGGGTAAAACCCGTGGCTGGTAACAACCTCGCTGTGTTCTAAACGCTAGTAAGGGTCTACTTTCTTCACTCAATGCTATCTGATAGAAACCGTCTAGAACGTCTATCGATGAGAAGATGCTAGCTCTCCCTAGTGAGTTCACCGTGTCCTGGATGAATGGTATAGGAAATGAGTCTCCAATTGACCATTTATTTATCTTCCGGTAATCGACACAAATCCTGGGGCGACTTCCAGTCTTCTTGGGTATTACTAGCAACGGACTAGAATGAGGGGATACCAAATGGTTCGATAGATTCTTCTTAACAGATCTCTCTCAGGACACCTTATCATTTTTTGGAAATATTGGATGTGGAGGAGGCGGTGGTGGAAGTGAAAAAGGATTTGGACGGAAATGGAGGAGATGGCAGTTTAAAATTGAATAGTTGGGAACTGTCCCTAGCGGGGTTCATCCGACAGTGATCCCCACAACATTTCTGTTGTTCATTGAAAAATTCAATGATATGTTTCGAGTTCCTCGGTCCGTTGTAACACTCGATGTTTTTCCTTCATCTTTTTGGTAGTATCTCTTGGTATGTCATATACAATCCGCTCTCGGAATAGTCCATCAGTTATGTGGTATCCTTTCACACTTTGGCAGTCACTTCTCTGGACTCTTGCTGGTTTGTGGGTGTATCTGTCTCATCATGTATTTGGTGTGGCAATTTACTCTTCTATCTCCGTATGGTCTCTTCTCAAGAACTGGATAGCTGTAGTAATCTTCACCCTTTATTATTTTCAAACAGGGCGACTTTTCCCAAATTTATCAGCTCTATCACTATATTACCATCTTTTTCAACTGTAGATAAGGTATTCTAACAAAGGATTGCTGCACCTACCTCTAAAAGCGGTCTGCTTTGGTACCGTAATTATCATGGCTATTACAGGCAATTGGTTGCGCCTTTTCATTTCAACTCTTTGCTTCTAAGATGTTATTTGTAGTTGGATATAAATTCTGATATTGTTCTAAGTTTAAAAACTGTACACATTGTGTCTAAAAACTTCAAAATATATACAATCGTTGTTCTCCCTTTTATTTTCCAGGTGGTATAATTAATCTATGTTTTTAATAGAACTATTGTTATTTATTACCAAAATCTTTTTCTCTTAATTCCTTTCCTTCCTGGATCACTGGGTGATATTAAGTTGGCCTTTTATGTTAGTTTTGGACTCGAGAGTTTTGGCTACAAGCCTTTCTGTGTTGAGGTCTTTAGCTCTTCCACTCGAGTGCATGAACTGACGATCATTGCGAGGCCTCGACCATTTATTCTCTCTCTCCTCCTTACGGACATTCCACAAGGTAGAATCAGATGCACATCTTTTCTTCCTATGCTTATGATGTGACTTGAGGCGATTTCTAAGTTTCTCTTACTTGTAGTTGAAGTTGATGCTTGTTGGCTGATCAATTCCAAGTTCACATCTGTATCAGTACTAGTTCGATTCCACTTGAGTTCACCTCTGTTTGGTGTTGTGGTATTCGACGTCTTACGTACCATTGACGTACACACAGGCTGTGTGTTTTGAGTTTCAGACCTTATACCGCCATACTGGCCTCTTAGCGGGTGCAGATTGCTTGTTTGTAAGCATTCCACAACTTGAGTGTGTTGAATGGCTGAGTTTTCAGTGCGGGTTGCGTCACTCTTCCATCTTCTAGCCTTTACGCTTCTGGTTCTCTTTTCATCGATTTGGCATGATGAGTACTTCGGCGCCCGTTTCCTTAGTATCTTATAACAACCATTGAAATACTAATGAAGAGCTCGGTGTGTAATTGATGAGCATTGATGTAATGGTGCGGTTAACCGTACTGTGTTGAATACCTTCCACCAAGAATTATTTTCCAGAGTCCTTATCAATGATTCCTCCATATACTTCTTATTCAATTTTGTTTGTTGGGTCTGGCAAATTCTTTACTAGTAATAGATGGAATATTAATATTGCTAGTGCGACGGTCAGAGCTATGATCATACATAATCCGTCGCTGGATCCGGGCGGGGGATCCGTCCCAAAAACTACTTTCAGGATTACTTTCCATAATCCTCTCTTTCATCATTGATCGAATGTATCGTTTGATCAGATTTGGATAAGGAAAATTAAAAAATCTCATATCTATGTATTGAGCGCTAAATGCTCCATTCTCATTAATCTGAAACTGTAATCAGATGGTTGAACCACTATGCTCTTCTCATCCATGAAAGGTATATGAGTTTTCGTTTTGGTATGTTTGCCAGCGTGGCGTTGTAACATGATATTCGCTTTCTCCTCAAGCGCGCACATCCATATAGTGCGGTTCTCGCACTCGGGAATATCGTTCTCTCGAAATCTTCTCAAGACGTGGGTCTGATCCTTCTTCGGTAAATCTTCCCTCACGGTACAGGTAAATCAGAGTTCTGAGACTTTATAAGAACATCCAAAATCATCCTTCAAAAACAATCTTCATGAGTGTTTTCGAGGCGGTATTTATACCTTGCTTTTACCTGGTGTCTTCGGTCCATTTTCAGTATCATTACTGGCTGTTTTCTTGAAAGTACCATCAATATATGGTACAGCCTTGTTTTATTATATCTGCGCGTTCATCCGCCGCCGCGCTGCTAGCAAAGTCGGTGCGATGAAGCCTGTCGAGGCCGTTTTTGCCCAGTTCTTTCGCCGCCCACAATTGTTTATTAAATTCTTTTAACCTCTCTGCCCATAAACAGGATTCGGTTGATATCGGCCGCGGTTGCACGGGCGACCCACACATGTGCTACCACTGCAATCGGTGGTTCGATCTCTTGTAGGTCGACGACGTCTTCCGCGCATTTTTGCCGCTGCTGCCGAGCGCGCAGGTATCTCTGCCCGCCATTTTCGCAAGAATTAGTATTAGATCTTTGTCGACATACCCTTTTATTCCGCTACTTTCGCGATAATTTCGCCTTTTTTGTCCACCATTCGTGTATGGATTATTTCACAATCCTACTTTTAAACCTGAGCTTATTTTCTATTTAAAATAACACTCTTTCTTTAAAAAATCAAATATAGCGGTACACTGTGAATAATATGTCACAACAGCCTAGAATGATTGTTTTCCCCATGAAATCACTCAGGTTGTCTTCCAACTTTGACAAATGTAAACTGACAAACTTATTAGCTTTTCTTAGTGTAAGTGTTGTGACCCCGTGTACTTGTTATCACCCGGGTGACTGCTTTCCAAATTAAGTTTAATGTCTTGAGAAATTAAATAAAGCTATTTTATTAAATCATTCAAGTGTGAAGAAATTCAAATGTTAAGGGACGATCACACTTTGTCGATAAAAACTCTTGTTTACAGTAAACTTATCATTATTGCTTTAAAATACGACATTTTAAGGTAAGTAGGCTGAATTCTGGTGGCGGTGCGTGTGCAAAATTAATATTACATGCTCCGCGTGCCTAAACGTTACACCACTTGTACGGCGGCAGTGTGGTTGTGTTTTGCATGCTTTGAGCTACCCTGCCGCGTGGGTACTCTCTTGAATAGGTTTCTAACTCGCGTGGGTGCATCTCGTGGTGCGCATGCGCAAGCCTGGGCTTTCCTCTAAAAAGC
>JABUQX010005177.1:0-5000 GCA_015478945.1 Trachelipus rathkii
ACTTGAAGTTTTTAAAACTGTTATCTCAATATCACTTTTTTTCGCATTTATCTGTTAATAAAATGAGGAAGAATCAAAGATGTTAAAGTAGTTGGGAAACTGTTTTCCTTTCCTTTATACAACATATATCTTCGCACATCCATTGCTTAAGAATATCTTCCACTTTTTTATTGTTATATTCATCCTCAAGGAATGTAGTTTTAAAGCGTGGATCAAGAAAGGTAGCAAGCACAAGATTCTTATCAGTAAAGTAAATGCTGAATCTATTTTTTACTGAATTTTTCCATGCTGATACTGTAGACCCAAGTCCCTCAAATAATCCTTTTTTCTGACTCTTTTCAAAAAAACTGCAAATCACTTTCATATTTGGAATTATTGCCGATGCCATTGATTCCTTGTGGCTCAAGAAATTTGTACAATCAACAAAATTTTTAAGTATTTTTTAGCAATTTTTCAAGAACTTTCCGTTGTTTCTAAGCATGCAGGTTTTGAATGATCACTGCAATATGAAATGAGAGCCAGTCTTTTGTTTCAAAAAATTTTTGAAAGCATATGATACTGGCTATTACATCTGGTTTGTACATCCTGAATAAATCTGTGCTGTGGTAAATTAAATCTAGTCTGATATTCTTCATACTTGGCAATAGCTTGAGGCGAGTGATTAAAATGACCTACGATTTGTTTGCATATGGATATAATTTTTTTCACGTCTCTTTGTTCAAATATGGCATCATTGAGAACTAGTGTCAAAGAGTGTAAAAAGCAAGGTAATTCCTGGAATCCTGCTTGTGTAACTCCTGCAGCCATATTAGGTGCGTTATCCCTTACTATTACATGAATTTTATTAGCAGGAATATTGAATTCTTCCATAACATTTTGAAGACAATCACTTATATTAGATGCTGTGTGAGATACGTGAAAAGGTGAAACTCGAAGGATAGCATTTATATTCAAGTAGCTCCAATTATTACAAGGCTACAAAAGGCAAATAATTTTACTGCTCACGTAACGACGTTCACGAGGTATATTAATTATCCAAAACATATTAACATACACATGACTAACGAAACATTGCCAAATGTCTGCCTCACCATGACTGTCTGAAAATCATAACATGATATCTTAGGCTCTACTTAAAGATGCACCGCTCAAGACAGTTTTCTTTAATTAAATAGAATCAAGGAAGAACTGAAATTAAAAATCAATACGGCACACTTCGAAATATTGCCTTTTAAATATCATAAAGATCGAATAAAAATTATTTTCAGATTGTATACCAAAGAATCGGTCAAAGAATCGGTACAATTTTGCCGATTCCGATTCCGATTCCTAGAAAGCTATTATCACTTTTCTGTATATTATGAATGATTAAAACCCTTTGTTGCTAATAGGAATCTATTTATTTTATATTTAAAAACACATAAAACACAATTTAAAAACTTATATACATTTGCTAGCTTTCGTCATTGTAACATGACCTTCTTCGAGCTTTGACAATTAAACAAGGCGAAAATCTTTCTTCTATGTGATTCTATTTAGTTCTGAGGAAGTTGGTTATCTAAGATATTTTTGTAGAATGCTGAACTCTTCATGAAATTGTTCTGTATATAGTCTATAGTTTGATCTACAAAAGTATCTTAGATAACCAACTTCCTCAGAACTAAATAGAATCACATAGAAGAAAGATTTTCGCCTTGTTTAATTGTCAAAGCTCGAAGAAGGTCATGCAACAATGACGAAATCTAGAAAAGCAAAGTGTAATTAAAGTGTCTGTTTTTAAAGTCCAAATAAATACATTTCATAATACAACAAAGGTTTTTCAATCATCAATAAAATATCATAAAAGTGATAATATATCACCCTGGCCACCCGACTAAAATGCCAAACTTTTTCTTTTGCCTGCCAAGCGATATTTATCAAATCATATAGATATATCGGTTTGCCTGAAATTCCAGAAAGACATTAGTTTATCAAGACTTTGCATCTAGTTTTCTGAGATACAGGGTTTTCCAGAAATAATATACTCTTATACAAAATATCTTTACTTTCAAAATGGCAATAATCATTACAACAGTTAAACTCTATTTATATTTTCTTTATATAAGGGGTGAACCCTTTATAATATATTACTATTTATTATTTTCATATCTTAAAACACCCAAATAACCACAACCTCTGTGGTGAATATTGACAAGCGAGAACCAAAGAAAAGAAAAATTTACTAACTTGTGAAGCAAGCATATTCTGGCATACTTTGGAATCGAACTCGGAGTACCAAGATAATCTGGGCTTTCCCATATGGTCTGTAAAACGTGTGTCGAAAATCTACGTCAGTGGAAAATGGACGAAGAAAAAGGTTAAAATTTGGTGTGCCATATGGTATTGGCGGGAGCCCAAAGAATCACCACAGTTGACTGTTATTTTGTTTGGTAAATGTTGAAAGGTATTCAATCGTTACAAGAAACGTAAAATTTGATGTACCGGATTTGGAAATCACAGCAGGCGACCTGTACCACATTTCGACCGATGTCCCCATTCCCAGTGTTCACATACAATTCCCAGACCTAGGCATTGGCTGCATGAAGAAGATATCCAGGGATCTTGGTGTTGCACACGTGAGAGATAGTGGTAGGACTATGAAGAAAGATACTTCTACACAGCAACAGTTCTTCCACTAGGAAGAGATCAATGATTTAGTAAGAGAGTTAAGTCTCTCCAAGCAAGAGATTCTGAGCTTTTAGCATCTAGACTAAGTGAAAAGAACTGTCTCAAGGCCGAATGTAAAATAACTTTTTTTCGGACAAGAGAGGTAGTACTTCTTCCATATTTCATTGAAGAAGAAGACCTAGTATACTGTAGGAACATCCCTGGACTCCTACTCCAAATGGGGTTACCTAAATACCGACCAGAAGATTGGCGATTGTTTATGGATAGTTCAACGAGAAGCTTGAAGTGTGTTTTATTGTACAATGGCAATAGTTATGCATCGATTCCAATAGGTCACTCAACAAAACTGAAAGAGGAATTTGAAAATATAAGAATGATCTTGCAGAAGCTTAGATATAATGAACACCAGTGGTCTATATGCGTTGATTTGAAGATGGTCAACATCTTACTTGGGCAGCAAAGCGGATATACTAAGTACCCTTGTTTCATATGATTGTGGGATAGTAGGGCTAAAGAAGACCACTGGGAAAAAGTTGTATGACCTGCTAGGGAAAATATGACTGTAGGTGCATCAAATATCATTAACGAACCACTGGTTGACAGGGGAAAATTTATTTTCCCACCACTCCACATCAAACTAGGACTGATGAAGCAATTTGTTAGGGCCCTAGACAAAGATGGTGAATGTTTCAAATATATTTGCAGATTTTTTTCCAGGGTTGAGTATGGAGAAACTCAAAGCTGGAATCTTTAGCGGCCCTCAAATTCGCCAAATCATCAAGGATGACAATTTCATAAATTCCATGACTGATATTGAAGCATCTGCCTGGAAAAGTTTTGTCTTGGTTGTTCAGAACTTTTTGGGCAACCATAAATCTGCCAACTATGTAGAACTCGTACAGAAAATGCTTTCAGACTTCAAAAATTTAAATGCTAATATGAGCATAAAAGTTCACTTTCTACATAGTCACTTAGATCGGTTTCCGGATAATCTAGGATGTTATAGTGAGGAACAAGGGGAGAGGTTCCATCAAGATATCAAAGTGATGGAAGAAAGATACCAAGGAAAATGGGATACACACATGATGGCAGACATATGTTTAAGGACCTTAGCGTAGATTGTACCACTTGCACACAGGAAGACCAATCATATAGACAGCGATTTGTAATGCATTATTGTGATTTCATTGTACTGAATTGAATGTTTTGACCTATTAGCATTTTATTTACTTACTCATTAACAATTTGATATATATCTTTCGTGTTTTTTATTGTGAATTACGTTACAACCTAACATAAATTGTTGTTATTAATGTATTTTTGTGACCACCCTGTATCTCAAAAACTAGAGCCAATCTAGGAAAACGGAGGTCATATTCGGAATCAGGGCAACAAGTTACCTATAAAATGACCTTCAAATGTTTTGCCGCAAAATCTTGTTGTGCCAGTGTTACCAAGCTTTCTAGAAAAAAAGTCTAAATTACATATATAAATATATTTATATATAATATATATATATATATATATATATATATATATATATATATATATATATATATATATATATATATATATATATATAAAGTTATAAATTTATCTTATATGGTAAGGATATTATATACACAGGGACTCCACCATATTTTCTGAAAAATTCTAAGTCCAAAATCAAATATAATTGATATGTATATACTAGCCAATCATAGGTCGAATATATTACTGTTATTTTTACTTAAATCTGCTTTTATAGTATATATTATTATTATTATTATTATTATTATTATTATTATTATTATTATTATTATTATTATTATTATTATTATTATTATTATTATTATTATTATTATTATTATTATTATTATTATTATTAATTATTATATTATTATATATTATTATTATTATTTATTATTATTATTATGTAATGAAAATTTAATTATTATTATCATTATTATTAATATTACATATCAATATATTGATTTTGTACTTAGAATTTTTTTAGAAAATATGTGGAGTCCTGTGCCATACCTTTGCCTCTTATTAATAATATTTATATATATAAATAATATATTATCTATGATATGGTATATATATATATATATATAGTATATAATATATATATATATATATATATATATAATATAGATATATATATATATATATAATATATTTTATAATATATATATATATATAATATATATATTTTATATATACAATATATATATACATAATATATATATATACTTATATAATATATATTATTATATATATATATATATACTATATATATATAATATATATATACATACTATATATATATATATATATTATTTATATAT
>JABUQX010005177.1:17500-20000 GCA_015478945.1 Trachelipus rathkii
CCATCTTCCCTCAGCTCCTGCATCGACGGCATTCCATGTCTTCTCAATGAGTCCTCCACCGAACTCTCCCATCTCTTCCTAGGTCTTCCTCTTGGTCTCGTTCCCTCCGGTCTCCACTCCCATCTCTTCTTGGCCACTCTCCCCTCTTGCATCCTCTCCAGGTGTCCCCACCACCTCAATCTAGCTGCATCCATCTTATTCAATATAGCCTTCACTCCAACCTCCTCTCTTATTCTTTCGTTTCTCTGTCTGTCTCTTCTAGTCTTTCCCATTATCGCTCTCAAAACGTACATCTCCGCCGACTGTATTCTACTATCCTCTCTTGTGGTCGTACTCCATATCTCTGCTCCATATAGTAAAATCGGTGTTAACACACCCTCAAATATCACCCTTTTCACCTCCACATTCATTTGTCTATCTTTCAGTATGGGATACACTGCTCTACATACTGAGCTATCCTACTTGTATCTCCTGTACTTTCCTCCCTCTCTTACAATACTCCACCAAATACTTTACATTTCTCCACCAGTCTTTATCTCAGTCCTTCACCTCATGTATCAAGCTCTCTCACCCTCCTTCTCTCTCCTGACCACCATGATCCCCGTCTTTTTGTGCTCATAGTTCAAACGGGTTTCTCTATGCCTATTCGCAAAACATATTACCACCCTTCTCAGCCTGTCTCCCTTCTTCGCTCCGAGCACGCCAAGTCATCCGCAGTATGCCAGAATAATCACCGTCCAAATCTCCAATATCCTCTCTCACCTTCTTTACTACTACATCCAGATATAATACAAACCAAATTGGTGATAACACTCTTCCTTGTTTAACCCTGTCTCACCTCAAAACCATTCGTTATTCTTCATATTCTGTTCTACATTAATTACATTTATATTCCTATTACAAAACCTCAGAGCTCCTCTCAGCTTTCACACTGCATATTCTCTCATTCCAGCACTTCTTCCACAGTCTACTCTCTTAGGAAGCTGAATCGAAAGCTTTCTTCATATCTATGTGAAAGCGTTATATATGCTCTTTTTGTGTATTTGCCAACCTTTCAACGTAATTCTCAGGGGTACAAGAAAGATCCGTCGCGGCTTCTGTTCTTTTTATATCGTGCCATGCCTTTCTTCCCACAGTCTTGGGCTCTACTACTATTCTCAGCCTTCTCTCTAGTATTCTCTATATGTTTCTGCCAAATGGTTCAAAAGGGAAATTCCTTTTGTAGTTTTACAGTCTCTTGTATCTTCATTTTCCCTTATGTATTGAACTGTAATACTTTCCCCATTCCCTTCTGGTACTTCACTGCTCGTCCAACACCATTTTAAATAGTTGAAAATTAATTCTTTTAATTTTTTCTCTTCCTTCTTTTTGTCGAATTCTATGGGTATCGCCATCTATCCCCCGTTCGCCGTAACCGTTCTTCATCGCTCTTCAGACACCTCTAAACTCTTCCATTGCGATCTCCCTCCCCTTCTTATCTTCCTCATCCCCTCTGCCATCTCTTCCCCCTCCTCCCAATGTTCATTTTGCATTTTAATCGAGTTCTCTGAAGTTACCTCCCGTTCATCTCTGTTTGTGTCATTGATCTCACCAAAACTTTCTGCTATCCTTGATATGCACACTTTACTCTTTGATCTCTATTATGTTTTTTTCTGCTAGGTCTAAAAATCTTCTTCCTTCTGCGTTCCGCATCTTCATAATTTCCTTTCGCCTCTCTCTTTGCCGCCTCTTTTTTTACTTTTCTTATCAAGTACTGCTTTCCCCCTTTATTGGCCTCTTTCAACTTCTATCATTCTACCACTTCGTGTGTCTTTTCTTCGTTCCTCCTACCGATTCTTTTGCCGTAGGATCTCCTCTGTTACCCTTACATATACCATTTTTTGCATATCTCCCCCATTCTCTACCTACTCCTTCTAAATTGTTCTAAGTCGCTCACTTATTTTCTCCATATATTCCCTTTTCTTGCCACAATCCTTCAAGGAATCCACCTTTAATCACATTTCTCTTTCTTTATTCTGCCAGCTTAAAATTACCCAGTGTTGCCCCTGACCCGAGTGTTGGCGGGGAGACCCGTCGGAGAGGTTAGGTGTCCAAGACACGCCTCACTCCTCTTGGGAAAGCTAAGGCTTTCAGAGTTAAATGATGGGTTTTCCTTTTAGTTAATCGTTGTGTCGAGAGGTAATCACTCTTAGGAGTACCATTCTCAAGGGTAGGGTTCAAAACCCACTTAGTGACCATTACAAATATACAAATAATTGTTGCGGTTTATTACACAAATATCTTTGAATATAATATATATAGATAATTATATATATATATATATATATATATTATTTATAATAATATTATATATATATATTATATATATATAATATATATATATATATAATATTATATATATATATATATATGTATAGAGAGAGATGAGAGAGAGAGAGAGAGAGAGAGAGAGAGAGAGAGAGAGAGAGAGAGAGAAGAGAGAGAGAGAGAGAGAAGTAAA
>JABUQX010005177.1:22500-32500 GCA_015478945.1 Trachelipus rathkii
TGATAAAGATTGGATCGCTGGACAACATCAAAGTTTAATTTATCTCTCATTTTTCATGAGGAGCGAAAAAGTGGGAGAAAACATAAAAAAGGAAATTACACAAAATTATATCAAAGTTAGGCATTGAAGATCGAATTGGTTGCGAGAGCTAACTCTTCATTACAGCAAGAAACCAAAACATCCATAGAAAGCATTTGAATTATGAAAGGCACTAGAATAGCTTATTCTATATTATAATACTATTATTTTCCAAACATTTCGATGACAGATTATTCTAGGAAAGAAAAAATCCCAAAAATTTCAAGAGAGTGATAACTTCAGATCGAAAGCCCTTAGCCACATATCTTAGAAAGAATGAATTAGAAAAGAAGTTAGGACATACTATTCCGCTACGAGATAAAAAGGAAAATGGGATTCGAAGCTATGCTATGTTAAAGTCTATTCTAGATCAATATAGTAACATAAAAGATTTGCTGAGAAAAAGAAAAAAATTGAAGCACATAGAGAACATTTCAAAACACAATCTTGAAGAATTAGTAGAATTTCTGACGCCATTTAAAGACGCAAAGGATGATCTAGAAAATGAAAACTTCCCAACTCAACATTTAGTGTTTGCTTCATCGCACGAAGAAACTTCTTGACCATTTGAAAGTTTCACGAAGATGACTCAATAGAATCTAAAAACCTTGTAAAAACGTGCAGAAAATTTCTTGTTGATAAGTATCGTGGTAGATATCATAAAATTTCTCCTATTTTTATGTCTAATTTCGTCAGCTTAGAATGTTAACTAGCACTGATCGCGATAATGTATTATGAGTATTCATAAGCTAATTGATGATTTTCAAAACATGATAAACCTGATAATGTTGAGAATAATTGCTCTGCCCTAAACGATTGAAAACTTCAAAATTTGATAAATGGAAAGACATTCTGCATGAAGAAAAATCATCAAGTTCAGATTCAGCTCTTTCTTGTCAAGAAATTTATCGGTATAGGAATTACAAAATTAGTGACAAAGTGGTACTCTTAAGTTTTGGGAAACTCACAAATCAATGTTTCTGACTTGCCTCATTGGCTAGAAATACTTAAACATTCCTGCATCCAGTTCTGGGCAAAAACAGTTCCTGAAGAGATTACTGGCCGAGAGATGTACAAATTTAAAAGAAGATAATGTAGATGATCTTCTGTTTCTGCAGCTTTTGGAAATACTGTAGTACAATATTAAAATAATTTTAACATTTATTTTCGTTTACAGAGGTAGTCTTATTAGAAATAAATACACATCCATAAAGGAAAACATTACTGATTTATTTGAGAGTTACGGAAAACAATAGTTTTAAAAAATGTTTTTAAGTAAACAAAAAAAAAAACATTGGTTTATTTGGTTTTTTTTTTTTTATGGTTTTAATATATTTTAAAGGCAAAAATCACTACTGGAAATTGTTATACATGTAATAATGAATATTTTGATGCTCAAATTCACACATTTAGTCTTATTTTAATTTTGTTCATTTAAAAAAAAAAAAAAAATTTGATCATTTTAGTTGTCACAAGTAGTAAGGGAAAGCTGCAGGCCCGGAAGTTGCAACTGGAAGCGTCGCAGCAAGGTTGTAGTTTCAAGGTTAATGAGACCGTTTTGGAGTCGGAAGATCGTTTTCGGGTTTGAACCTGAATTCAGGGGTTTAGCTCCTCCAAGGGAAGGATTTTGCTTTCTGATAATAATCGCAATCGATTTAACAAGGTCTTTTACCGTTAACGTTTAAATCATCCTTCCCTACGTTCTCTGATCGGCATAATACATTGTAAATCATGTTGTTAAGAAATTATTAGTTAATGGGTAGTTTTAATATATCTTTAATACATTGCATTAGCAGTGTAATCACACGGGTTGAGGATGATGACATCACAGGAATATTCCCCCTCAATTTAGAGGACTTAGATACATCGTATCCCCACCAAACTTGGTACTCCTACCACAGGTGTTAAAAGGTTTTAAGTCCCTGCTTCCCCCGAAGGGGATGCTCAGACCCCAAAGTAAGTTTTGGCTATAGTTAGGAGGAAAATAAGTAGATAAATATGAAAATATAAGGAATCTGAGCAGGAATCAGAACCAGTTCCGGTGCAGGAATCAGAACTGGAAATCAACATGTGAGGTGTCACTCAATATGCTTAAGAGTCCATAGAATCCGATTTTAATGGTTTCAAATTCCTAGAGGGTGCTTGAACACCCACGTGAGGGGGTCCCATAATAAAAAAAAAGACAAACGCACGGTGGGTAGTGCTTAACAGAGGAAGCTGGAGGATGGATGACAAAGGATGGTTCCATGAGGAATCAGCAATTGTAAGACCGAACCATTAAGGGGTTTTACCCATAAAAATAAAATTTTGAAGGAAAATTCAGCTATTGTAAATAATTACATAGAGTAACCATATGTTGTACATTATGACTTATACTAGATTATTAATTATAGCTCTCTCTCTCTCTCTCTCTCTCTCTCTCTCTCTCTCTCTCTCTCTCTCTCTCTCTCTCTCTCTCTCTCTCTCTCTCTCTCTCTCTCTCTTTCATTCTACCTATCTTTCTTAATTCTGTGAATATTCTACCTTACCCAAACCTAACATATACTAGCCTAGCACACACATAACTTGTTAATTACGACTTCATTTCTCTCTCTCTCTCTCTCTCTCTCTCTCTCTCTCTCTCTCTCTCTCTCTCTCTCTCTCTCTCTCTCTCTCTCTCTCTCTCTCTCTCTCTCTCTCTCTCTCTCTCTCTCTATACCTTTCATTACACCTTGTCTCTACATGCCAAACCAATCCCATAACCTAGCATAACATATGAACTTGCTAATTATAACAAACTCTTTCTTTCACTCTCTCTCTCAATTTTTCATTCTACTTATCCTTCTCTTCACTTCAGTCACTCGACGAACTATTTCGACCAAAATACCAGCATACATCATCCCTACAACACTCAATAAACTAATTCCCTTATAATTCCTACAGTTACCCCTATCCCCCCTTACTCTTATAAAAGGGTACTATTACTGTTCTCCTCCAATCCCTCGGAACTATACCCTCCATAAACGCTTTATTACACAACTTCCAAATCCAATCAATCACCATCTCACCTCCGTTTTTGATCATTTCACCAGTAATTTCATCCATACCTGCAGATTTACCATTCTTCAACTTTCTCACTCTACCCATTACCTCCTCCTTACTAATGACCTCATCCCAAAATACCTATTCCTTCTTGCACCATCAAAACCCACACACATTCAATATCACTTCTTTATTACTGCTATTGTTATGCAGATTTTCGAAGTGTTCTTTCCACACTCCCCTCACATCCATTTCATCAGTTACGAAAGCACCATCCCTATTCATTATTCTAAGCAGATTCCCCTTATTCTCATTCTAAACCTTGGGCTCTTCCTTCCAGAAGGGCTTCCTATTTCCTTGAAAGTCCCCATTCATCCTCCTTCCAAACTGTTCATTTACCTCTTTTTTCCTTTTACAAGGTTGCGACCAGGTCCGAGCATACATAAATAAGCATTCCTGACAACAGATAGAAGTGGTGAGTGGTATCATCAATTTGAGTCTCCTCCTTCAGCATGTAGAACGACATACACTGTGGGGAATTCTTTTCCCCCCTCAAAAAATAAAATCAAAGGTTCCCTTTATATATATATATATATATATATATATATATATATATATATATATATATATATATATATATATATATATATATATATATATATATATATATATATATATATATATATATATATCTTTCTTCTTTCTTTATCTTCTCTTTTCCCCAAGACGGGGGGGGTGCGTGTCATCATCGGAAAGAAAAACGGTAGAATGACAAAAGTCGAAAGGAAGCCCAGCCTTACCGCCCCCTCTGTACTATTAATGAGAACTCGTCACAGACAGAAAATCCACCCTAGAGCTTCATGGAACACGACGGACCTTCACTATGGTAAATCGTCCAATGTAGGGTTCATCCCTTTGGCCCAGGTCAATACATACCCCCTAACAAAACCCCACCATTCACTCCTATTATGCACCTTTATTCTTGCCTCTGCCAAACTCACATTTCTCTCCTTCAGACATTCGTTCACCAACTCAATCCACTTTCTCTTCGGTCTCCCAGCCGGTCGGTTCCCAACACACTCACCACTATACATCCGCTTAACCAACCGACTATCATTCATCCTTTCACATGACCAAACCATCTCAACATACTTTCATTTATTCTCTCGTTTACCCCTTTCTTCACACCACACAACTCTCTAATACGTTCATTCCTCATTTTATCAATTCTTCTCACACCTAGCATGCCCCTAAGATTGTCTATCTGAACACATTGAACTTTAGATCTATACTTCTTATACCAGACCATATAGTCTCACTACTTTACAATAACACAGGTAACAACATACCCTCATGTAAAACCCTAGCGCACTCAAGACTTAGTCCCTTTACATTCACCAACGATTTAATTGCACCAGCAACCTTCCTGCCATTCACAACTTTCCTACTACACTCTGCATCATCCGTTCCCTTCTCATCCAACACATACCCTAAATATTTAAACTCAGACACTTGTTCCAGCTGCTCACCATCTAACATAACTTCACACTGAGGACTGTCCTCACTAACAACCATAACCTTACTCTTATCTACGTTTACTTTCAAACCCCTCCTTTTACACACCCTGCCAAATCTCTCTACCAATCCTCTCAAACTCTCTTCAGATTCGCCACACAAAACCAAATCATCCGCATTTAATAGGTAGGGCACCCTCCACTCATCTCCATTCTCCATCATTCTAACACCATTTCCTTCCACCCCACCTCTAATTCTTTCATAACCCCATCCATATACAAATTGAATAACCAAGGAGACAACACAACCCTGCCTCACTCCGCTATTAATACTAAACCAATCACCTTTGACACCATTTATTCTTACACACGCCTCACTATCGTCATACATACTTTTGATTCCATTCAGAAGCCTACCACCAACACCATATATCACTAACACCTGCCATAGAGCTTCCCTATTAACCCTATCATACGCCTGTTGTAAATCCATAAAACCTAGATACAATTTATTCTTCTTCTCCCTGATTTTCTCAATCATTTGTTTCAATGTAAAGATTTGATCCACACATCCTCTATCACTCTAAACGCACCTTGTTCTTCACCAATCAGTCCTTCAGTCACTCGACGCACTCTTTCGACCAAAACACCAGCATATATCTTCCCTACAATACTCAATAAACTAATTCCCCTATAATTTCTACAGTTATATCTCCCTTACCCTTACATAAGGGTACTATTACTGCTCTCCTCCAATCCCTCGGAACTATACCCTCCATAAACACTTTATTACACAACTTCCAAATCCAATCAATCACCATCTCGCCTCCGTTCTTGATCATTTCACCAGTAATTTCATCTATACCTGCAGATTTACCATTCTTCAACTTTCTCACTCTACCTATTACCTCCTCCTTGTTAATAACCTTATCCCCAAAATACCTATTCCTTCTTGCACCATCAAACCCACACACATTCACTATCACCTCTTCATTACTGCCAATATTATGCAGATTTTCAATTGTTCTTTCCACACTCCCTTCACATCCATTTCATCAGTTACAAAAGCACCATCCTTATTCATTATTCTAAGCAGGTTCCCCTTATTCTCATTCTTAACCTTTCGCGCTTCCTTCCAGAAGAGCTTCCTATTCCCTTGTAAGTCCCATTTCATCCTCCTTCCAAACTGTTCATTTACCTCTTTTTTTCTCCTACGTATGCACCTTTTAGTATTTCTTTTTTTCCTCTTTGTATAATTCCAAGCATCTTTCTTTTGAAACTTCATCATTTGCTTTTAGTACATTCAGCCACGCTTCTTTTTTACTTTTAACCGCTTACATCAACTCTTCATTCCACCACTCACTGTTAACATTCTTACTTCCCACTTTAGCACATCCACATACTTCTTTTGCACTGCTAACAATTGCTTCCTTCATTTGCTCCAAGATTTGTTCAGTTTCAACTTGTTCACATTCAATGTTTACTTGCGAGCGTTCTTACATACTTATCCTTATTACCTTGTTCGCTTAACTTCTCATCTCTTAATTTTACCCACTTCCTTCCGTATCACCTTCCCCTCTCCATCCAAGCCCCCACTAACTTAATTTTACACAGAACAACATAATGATCCGATAATCCCATTCCTAAACCCCTCACTGATTTAACATCCAATACATATTTCAACATCTCCTTCTTCACCAACACAAAATCAATCATACTTTTCACTTCTATACCATCTCTACCTACACCAACTCCAGTATACTTATGGATACTCTTGTGTTTAAAGAAAGTATTACTTACACACATACCTCTCTCCTCACAGAAATCAATCACCTTCCTACCATTCTCATTTTCTCCCGACACCCCAAAACCACCTGTTATACTATCCCTTTTTTGATCACCTATTTAGGTCCCCCAACACTACCAATCTGAAGCTCCTACTCACTCCATCCAAAACATCATTCAGATTATCCCCAAAAATAGTACTCTCTTCAACGTTTCCCTCAGATGGACCATCCGTCACAACCACACTTTTCAAACTTATATTTAACCATTAGAATTCTAGGACTCACACACACAAAGTCTACCATAGCTCTGTACCACAAGTCACTCATCAAAATTGCAACTCCTTCTCTCCCCCTCTCATATATATATATATATATATATATATATATATATATATATATATATAATATATATATATATATATATATATATATATATATATATTTATATATATATTTATATATATATAATATATATATATATATAATGTATATATATATAATACATATAATAAATATATATATATATATATATATATATATATATATATATATATATATATATATATATATATATATATATATATATATATATATATATTTCATACAATATGTAATAATAATATATTTATATATTTATACATTTTTACAAATATATATGTAATATATAATATATATATATATATATATATATATATATATATATATATATATATATATATATATATTATCAAATACATTTATAATCAAAGTGGCTCCGATTCTAAAAGTTATCTGTTTTACAATTCAATAATAAATGTTTTGTGAAAACTAAAAAGTATCTAGACGTTTTATATTTCTTATTTGCATTTTATTTTAGATGGGAAGAGGCCAACTATTCCATCAAACAATGGCAGACTTGACATTAGATATGATGCCGATAATGACGATTTGTATCATGATTTTTATGGCTATGATGACGATGATAGCGATGATGACGATGATGACGATGATGACGAAGATTCTCCAGTTGAAGTTTAGAGTTGAAAAAGACTTTTATCGTCAAAATATCTAAATTAATTACATACTATATATATATATATATATATATATATATATATATATATATATATATATATATAAAAAAATATTCCTTTATTTTTTTATATATATATATATATATATATATATATATATATATATATATATATATATATATATATAATTTATATATATATATATATATATATATATATATATATATATATATATATATATATATATATATATATATATATATATATATATATATATATATATATATATATATATATATATATATATATATATATATATATTCCATTAAAAGGAAAACAAAGATTCCATTATAATTTTGTAATTGTATTTTTAAGAAAATTAATTTTTTTTATTCTTTTAATCTATAATATATATAATTGTCATGTTAATAGTAAGACTATTGTCATTTAATGTACTTTCATACTTTTTATTTAGAATAAAAATTATAAATGAGAGTTTGCAATCCTATTTGCTTGTGTGATGAAGTTATTTCAAAATATTTATTTTATAAATTGTAACTTTAAGTAGAATCACGGAAGAAGGTACTGTACCTCTGAAACTAAGTTATTATAAATCAAGGGAGAAGGTACTGTACCTCTGAACCGAAGTTCAAATTCGTGGTAAGATATCTTTGACATTTTGTGTAGATTAATTGTGACATTTAAGTGTTAGAAATTCAGTGAATCATTTCTCAAAAATATAACGTAAAAACATTGGGTATCCTCCACCTCTATATTTAGTATGAAAAAGCTGTTTCACCTATAATAAATGTTAAATCTATGAGAACATTACCAAATGGCTGGGGTTCTGGAGCCTTGTCAGTATTAATTCTTTCTTACTAGCTTTTTTTCGGAAGAGGAATCCAGTTATAGGGCATCTTCAACCTCACTCAAAATATAATGTAAAACACTGGGTATCCTCCACCTCTCTATATTTCGTATGAAAAAGCTGCTTCACCTATAATAAATGCTAAATCTGTAAAAAACGTGCAAATGGCCGGGGGTTCAAAAGCCTTGTCAGTATTAATTATTTTTCTGACTGGTTTCGGAAGAGGAATCCAGTTATAGGGCATCTTCCCAACCTCAGAGATCAATTCTCTGATTAGTTTCTATAACTCAATTCACACAGTGTCATTTGGATTGTGAAATTGTGAATCCCACGTCAACTGAAATTTCTGATATGCCAGAAGGGTCTAAACTAAGGGTTCCCAAATTCCGTGAACTGAAATTTGTGATGTGCAAGAAGGGTCTAAACCAGGGGTTCCCAACCATTTTTTTGCTTGTGGACCTCTCTGACACCTAACTTTCCGTCTGTGGACCCCTGACACACACACACACATATATATATATATATATATATATATATATATATATATATATATATATATTATATATATATATATATATATATATATATAACATATGCTTATATATATATATACCCATAATAATAATATATATAGCATATATATATATATATTTGGGTTATCCGAACACCGGAATTTTTGCACACAGCACCGCACCAGGGTAAGCGCACCATCGCACCACGCAAAAAGTCATTTTGTCACGCGAACCGCACCTCTATATTTTTCAAAAATTACATCGCACTGATATACTGGATTTGCGTGGCGCACCGCACTGCACAAAATGGGCGCACCGCACCTGGACGTCCGGCCAACTAATATGTTATATATATATATATGTATATATATATATATATATATATATGTATGTATATATATATATATATATATATATATATATATATATATATATATATATATATATATATATATATATATATATATATATATATATATATATATATATATATATATAAACTACTATATATATATGTATAGATATGTATATTTATATATATATATATATATATATATATATATATATATATATATATATATATATATATATATATATATATATATAAGGATTTTAGCTTGACCGGGGTGGTCAATTGGCTATCAACATTCAAAGAAAGTCGAGCAAAATGTAACGGAGGAAAAAATAACGGAAGTTATTTGGTGCGTTACATGAAAGAAAAAGTAACGAGTCCGTTACTCCGTTACTTAAAAAAAGTAATTCCGTAAGTAACGGATCGTGCCCCTTTGTATATATATATATATATATATATATATATATATATATATATATATATATATATATATATATATATATATATATATATATATATATATATATATATATATATATATATATATATATATATATATATATATATATATATATATATTAGTGATGGGACGATTAATCGGAATCGGCTGTTTTTCAGGAATCGGAATCGGAATCGGCAAAATTATACCGATTCTTTGACCGATTTTTTGGTATACAATCTGAAAATAATTTTTATTCGATCTTTATGATATTTCAAAGACAATATTTCGAAGTCTGCCGTATTGATTTTTAATTTCAGTTATTCCTGAATTCTATTTAATTAAAGAAAACTGGATTGAGCGGCGCATCTTTACGTAGAGCCTAAGATATCATGTTAGGATTTTCAGACAGGCAG
>JABUQX010005177.1:37500-49005 GCA_015478945.1 Trachelipus rathkii
TGCCATGCAACTCTCTCTTTCGCTCTACCGATTGAGCCACGGTTCTGGATTCCGAAGTTTCCAAGCTCTAGTGGAATTTGCCTTTGCCCACAAGGGGACACACACACAACAGCAACAGAGCATACACATATAATATATATATAATCATATCATATATATATATATATATATATCTTAATATATATATATATTATATATAAATATATATATATATAATATATATATATATATATATATTATATATATAAATATATATATATAATATATATAAACATCGTTCATCGTACATCATCATCATCAATCCATCATCATGCCATCATCATCATCATCATCATCATCATCGATATCATCATCATCATCAATCATCATCATCGATCAATGCATCGATCATCATCTTCAGGCAGCAGCAGGCAGCAGCAGCCAACATCCGATCATCATACCTCCACCTTTCCCCAGATTTGCTGTGAGGTGTGCAGCATACTACCGGAAAGGGAAAGTAGGAAAAGGAATCGCGTTAAGTAGAAAGAAAAGCTACCCCTTCCATACCCTTAAGGGACCTCAAGTGAAGTGCTCCGTCAGAGCCAAGAAAAATCAACCGCCTAGTTTTAACCGAGACTGCGATCGTACTCGCTCACTGTGGTGTCTCGTCAATGTAGGCTCACAACCATACCCCCTCACAGAAGTGACAAAACACCGCCATTTACTCCTATTATGCACCTTACTTCTCGCCTCTTCCAAACTCAGACATTCCTTTCTTGTTCCAGGACATATCTTACCTGACTCCAAATTCCATTTTTTTCTTCGGTCTCCCACGCGGTCGATTTCCAGCACACTCACACACTCAATACCATCGCTAACCACCCAACTATCATTCATTCTGAGCTCTTTCCATAGATCAAAAAATTAATACTCAATCCTACGCTCTGGTTCTTTTCTCCTCATTTAATCCCTTTCCTTCACATGGGCTAAAAAAAAAGTGATACAAAAGTACAAAAAACACTTCCCTAGATGCGTTCATTCCATCATTTCGCCCCCTTATTCTTAACACTAAAACACCGTCCCTTAGATTGGTCCACCCATTGAACAAGAGTGTACCCTTAGGGTCTATACTTCTATCTAAATTCTACTCCATTTAGACAAAAATATGACCATATCTCAATGTACTCTGGCTTATTCTCTCATTTACGAATTTTTTCACACCCAACAATTATTCCTTAATCGGCGTTCATGTTTTCTCCTCTTTTGATCACATTCTTCTAACACTACACGCCACTGAAGATTGGTCCATCGAAGCAGATTTACCTTAGAATATCATGATACGATGGTTATTACTTAATTATCCATAGTTCACGCTAACTAGAGAAAGCATTGAACCAGATACAATAGGCTCACTAATATATGCAAAAGCGTCAGCGTCAGCTCAAGACTTTAGTAGAAGGCTTCTATTTGCATTCACTCAAGAGCTATATCTAACCATGCACCAGCCATCTACCTACCACAACTAACATTTTGCCAACTCCAATATCTACTCTTAATATTTTGCATGCCAATAATATTATATATAGTAAACTTGCCCTCGAAAAAAATCTCCAAGGTTGCCTCACCCACTACCACATGACTTCACACGGTGGACTCTCGACTCACTCAACTACCAGCATGGCATTACTCTTATCTACATTTACTTTCAAACCCCTCCTTTTACACATCATGGAAAACGCCTTACTTTAATACACCCGCTACCAAACCGCTCTAGCACATCCTCTCACAACTCTCTTTCACAGATACATAAACCAGTATCCATCGCATACAGCAAGGCAGAAGGCACCTCCCACTCTCTTTCCATTCTCCATGCACTTCTAAACCTTCTCTACAACCTCCTCTAATTCTTACATCACCGCAACCATAAACGAATTAAATAATTAAGGAGACATAACACATCCTTGTCTCACTCTACTATTAATATTAAACTATTTACTTTCGTTCCATTTAAGTTTTAACAGCACGCTTCCTATAAGTAATAAGCATATTTTGATTCCATTCAAAAGCCTACCACTAACACCAAATATCACTAACACCTATCACAGAGCTTCCATATTAACCCTACATACGCCTGTTGCAAGTCCATAATTAAATAACAATTTTTCTTTTTTCATCATTTTCCTCAACTCATTGTTTCATTGCTAACAAATTTGACAACACATGCCTCTACCACATCTAAATAGCACCATTGTTCTTCGTCAATCAGCATCCTTAAGGCCACTGACTGCATTTCTGTTCAATCCAAAATTACCAAACTCATATATCTTTCCCTGCAACACAATCAGCTAATTTCCCTATAATTCCCGTGGTTCAATTAATTCCTTTTACCTCTTATATAAGGAGTACTATCTACTGGCCCTCTCAATCTTTCGGAACTACTCAGCTTCCAGAACGTCCTTTTGTATACACAACTTCTTATATCGTCATCACCACAAATTTCGTCTTCTTGATCATTTCATTAGCAACTCCATCTCTAACAACATATTTAACATTCTTCAGCATTCTCAATCTACCATTACGCTCCTGCAACTACTAATTACCTCATCCACAAAATCTATTCTTCTTGCACAAAAACCAGCACACATGTCACTATCACTCTTCATTACTATTGAATATTATGCAGATTCGAAATGTCCCTTCACATCACCTCACATCCATTTCCATCATGTCAGAAAAGTGCTATCGCCATCCCAATTCATTATTCTTCTCTCTCATCCTCTCCTCCTCTCCTCTCTCTCTCTCCTCTCTTCTCTCTCTCCTCTCTCCTCTTCTTCTCTCTCTCTCTCTCTCTCTTTCTCACTGCTCTCTCTCTCTCTCTTCCTCTCTCTCTTCCCTCTCTTCTCTCTCCTCTCTCTCTTTTCTCTCTCTCTCTCTCTCTTATATATATATTAATATAATATTATTATATATATTATATATATATATATATTATATATATATATATATTTATATACTAATAGTATATATATATATATATATTATATATAATATATATATATAGTATATATTAAATATAAATAATATATTATATATAATTATATTATATATATATATATATATTATATTCTATATATATATATATATATATATATAAATAATATATATATATAATATATATAATATATACTTAATTAATAGTTGTTTAGAATATGCAATAATCTCACAATTTATTATGTGTATGAATGTTAAATAAAAAAAATAAGTCGGGACAGGTAAAGAATTTACTGCCCTCTCCGGGATTGAACCACCGTGCATGTTGCGAATGAGGACAATATTTCGATGCTTTAGCACGGACTGAGCTATCCCTCAACCAAAAAAAGTTGAGTTCAAGAACAGTTTTTAAAGCAATCGAGTTCCTTCAAGGCGAAATCACCAGGTGTTCAGCCTGTCCTATCCCTCTTCAACAGAAATGTATCAATATTGCATAATAGGCAATTTATTATTAGATGTAGATATAAAGAACATTGGAGGTACAAGAATTAGCTGCCCTTCTCCGGGATGAACCACGCGCAATGCTTGCGACAAATGAGACAACTGAGTGCTCGAGAAGTGAGGTATTCTTTACGACGTTGCCCACTTTAATGTTTCTTTATTAACATCTAATAATAAGTTGCGGATTATGCAAATATTTAACAACTGACAGATAATTAATCTAAGAACGAGGGATAGGAAGGGCTTGACACTGAGTGATATCCGGGACTTGAAGGGAAGCTCTCGATTGCTGTAAAAAGTATGTTCTTCGGAACTCACTTCTACATAGTGGTTGGGGATAGCTACAGTCGTAAAGCCATCTATCGCATTATTGTCCTCATTCTTCACAACTACCGCGTGGTTCAATATCCGGAGAAGGCAGTAATTTTTTACCTTCCAACTTTATCTTTGATTTAAATATATATTTTTATATAGTATATATAATAATTATACTATATATATATATATATATATATATATATATTATATATATATATATATAGGCTATACTATGTCCCCTGCTCCTAAAAAAATTTAATCTGGTGAGTTTGTATCATGAGTACTATAATATATATATATTAGTGAAAGGATTAGATTACGAGAGATAGCGGAGACGCGTAGTTACTAATTTTAGCATAATTAAACTTAATATATATTAAATTATAATATTTAACGCTAACTAAATAATTTACTTACAATAGCAGTTTAATTTACAATTTATTTCAATAAATTTATTTACATAAGAAAAATTTAACTTCAGCAATACAGCAGTGACTAGTGTCTATGGTTAAAAAGGAGATGAGTGAGAGGGAGTCATGTAGTATTCATTATAAGCATCAGTAAGCACAATCAGTTTTATAAGAATTAAAAAGTCAGCATTGTCTATTCAGCTTCAAACTTTTTTTTATATTTCATAAAGAAGTGCTGACATTTTTACGATGATAATTTATTTTCATCTTTTGTTTCATTATATATACTATATACATAAATATATATATATATATATATATATATATATATCAGGATATAGTATATGAAGATATATATATTAATAGCGATAGTATATTTATAGTAGTCTATAGATCTTATGATGTATGTAAGGGTGCTAGCGTAGATAAGGTGGAGTTCATATATAACTGTGACTCAGAGTAAGATGGAAAGGGATATATACTATTATATATATAGATATCATTATATATATATATACCTATATATATAATATATTTATATATATTGATATATAACAGTATCATACTAATACTAATAAAGCTACTAAGTTATATACGTATTGATATATAGTGATAAATTACGTAGTATACATTATAATAATATATGTATATATAAATATCGTTATGTATATATATTATTATTATATATATGTATATATAT
Organism: Trachelipus rathkii; assembly: GCA_015478945.1. NCBI lineage: Eukaryota > Metazoa > Arthropoda > Malacostraca > Isopoda > Trachelipodidae > Trachelipus > Trachelipus rathkii. Next base: position 42,400 of record JABUQX010005177.1, read on the forward strand.
ATGCTGTATAATATGTAGGGAACTTGATCCTTAAAAGGATGTTAACGACGATATACTATTGAAACGACCGATATAATCGATGTTTTTTCCATTATGTCTCAAGACAATAGAAGGCGTCAGGTTCCGAAAAACAGTTTTTTTTTTTTTTTTTAACTAAAAGAAGATAACCAAGATTAAATTCTCGAAAGGTTGGGAAGCAGTGTCAGTGCTCTCGGCTCAAGCCGGGTAGGGACGACGGGGGGTGACTTCGTCTCCCCTCGTGTCTCACGTGGCTCGAGCAACCCTTAAAAAAATTAAAAAAAAATTAACATATTTCTGCGAAGCATGATAAAAACTTTCGGGAACTCTTGCGCTCCTTCTATTGGGGTTTTAGCTAACACGTGACACTGCAGGGTTCCACGCGGTAGTGTTTCGGCGATTTTTCGATATCATGTCTTTTTAATGTAACATCTTTTAGAGGGTCATAGCATATATGATTAAGATATAGTATATATAAGTTATATGTTATATATATATATATAATATTATATATATAATATTATATTAGTATATTATATATTATATATATAGGTATATATATATAATATATATAGTATTATATATATATTATATATTTCTGTGACAGTAACGATATAACACATATCGTTGATACGATGCAAAAATCACAAATATGAAATCTTGTCAATTTTCATTTATGTTCTCAAAAATCAGCGCTGATCTTTAGGTTTCAATACCGAAAACACGAAAATGTTCGAAAAATGTATAACTCACAGCCACACTGTTGTTGTTTGACGAACAGTCGGATTTAATCAGTTCCCCCCCATCAACAATATAACCCTCCATCTCAAACTACGGTACAAATTTGCACAATGCTTTTGGAATTGTATACCGCACATTGGAGCACTTCAACTCATAGCAGTTTTACCAATCTACAATGTCATATTATTCCGCCCTGATAGAAGGAGTCGGGGTCTCTCGGCCTCTATTATTTATTTATTTTATTTTATTTTTGAAGTTGCCTGATTTTTTCATTCCGATAGTATAGAGGTTGGCCGAACGCACCAGATGCAACAGTTGGGTGGTGCTCCCATTGTTGGTACAAGTCGCGGTACGCAAATTCTAGTAACCCGATTTTAATACGATTTTAAAATTCATAGAGTTACTAGGAATTACAAAGCTGTAAGTCCAATAATGGAAAGAGGATTCGATCCAGATTCTGTTATATAGATCCAGCAAAAATGCTGATGCTGAGGGATCGTGATATGACGGAGCATGATATACGAAATCATGTCTGGACCAAGAGCAACCATCTTTGCACTCGCTCAGTGCAGTTTGATACTCTGACAAGTGTAAAAGACGGTTGTAGGTTGATCTTCCGCTTTTCGCTGTTGAAGAAAAGTCTGGAGTGCTTGTTGTCAGTTCATTTTTGAAAGGCTTCGTGTCGCGGAATGAACTTCGAATGGCTACTCGAAGCTATGACCTAACGCATCGCTACCACCGGCAGGAGCGGATCGTATCAGTTATATTCAGGTCCATAACGGGAGGTCTGTTGGGTGAGAGTTTTAGGATCCGCGAGATATTTTCTATGTAATCTTTCCACACTAAAGGAAGGGAGTTGTGGAGTTAACAGTCGATATGGAGTTACGGTGCTGTAGCAAATTCCGGTGCTCTAGCCAACCTTAAACATACTAAAATAAGTTTCTTTCTCCAACAGAGGACAATGGCTCGAGCTTGGGAGAATTGGAGTTCTTCAACGAAGGCAGGTATGAGAGCCTCGAACAATTAGGAGTTTTTGATCTTGATCATCACAAATACGCTGATAACTCTAGCGACCAGAAGAATAAGCTTCTTGTTTGAAAGCAGATTTTAAATAAAGATGGATATCTTTCTAAGGAGGAATATCTAATTTTAGTACGTGTTTATATATATTATATATAGTATATATAATATATTATATAGAGTATAAATATATATATATATAATTATATATATATATATTATAATATAATAATATATATATTATTATATATTATTTATATATATTTATATATATTATAGTATATATATATCTTATTATACTATATATATATATATATATATATATATAGTATTATATATTAATATAATATATATATTACTATATATATAATAGATATAATATATATATATATATATCATATATAAATATATATATATTAATATATATTATTGTGTGTGTGAGTGTGGGTGTGTGTGTGTAAGGGTAAATGTAAGATCTATATAATAATATAATAATATAATAATAATAATAATATATAATATAATATAATAATAATTAATAATAATAATAGATAATAAATAGATAAATCAATTCAACATTAGTAAAAAGAATAAGACATTGATTTCTATTAATCACTACTAATGTATTACTGTTCAATATAATATTATTATAATATTAATGTTTTTGTTTTTTTTTTGTTTTGTTTTTTTGTTTTTTTGTTTTTTTTGTTTTTTTTTTTTTAACTATTAAATATGCGAAAGTATTTGCAATAATCTCATCTAGTGCATTCCACCAATGTTCTTTAACCGGATGTCACTATATATATATATATTATATATGATATACTATTATATATATATATATATATTAGTATATATATAGTATAGTATATATATATATATATATATTATATATATATATATACAATATATTTATATATAATACTTATTATATATATCTATATATATATATTATAATGTATATATATATTATATATATATACTATAGTATATATATAGTATATATATATATATATATATATATAATATATATATATTTATATTATATATATATATATATATATATATATATTATATAGTATATATATATATATATATAATATTAGTATATTCTTTATATATATAATATATTATTTTTATATATATTTATATATATATATATATATATATATATACGGTATATATCACGTATATATATGATATATATATATATAATATATTATATTATATAATATATATATATATATATATAACTATTATATATATATATATTATATATATATACTATATAGTTAGACGGTATATATACCACGTTAATATATTATATATAATATATAAATATATATATTAATATATATATATATATATATATTATATATATAATCTATATATAATGTATATTTATATACCATATATATATATGATATATAATTATAACATTTATAATATATTATATATATATATATAATTAGTAAGTATATTATGTTAATATATTAATATATATATATATATATATTAATATATATATATAATATATATATACACACATAAATATTATTAATAACTTTATATATATATTATTATTTATATAATATATTATATTATAAATATATATATATATATATAGATATATTATAATATATATATATATATATATATATTATAATATAGTAAGTAATACTAGAAAAGCAAAAAAGTAAGCCAAATTTTACGTAGTTTAACATTTTTAACACTACCCAAAAGTGGAAGAGACGCCAAAGTGAGGAAATACATCGACGAATATTCGTGCTATCCTCCTCCTTTGTTTACACTCGCCATTACAATTGCAGAAGTAAGTGTCATTTATATTAATTATTATTAAGCTCTCCTAGCTCAGTGGTAGAGCACTCGCTTAGCAAGCGAGAGGGCCGGGGTTCGAGACTGGGTGGAGCGAAAGAACGTGAGTATTCTGTATAGTCGTCTGCACTCAACGTTATGAGTAATTGGTAGTGTTCCTTGCTTATATGGGAAAGCTTCCGGCGTCCGCGAAGGCTGCAGCCAGCGAAATGTCTTAGGTCCGTGATACCACGGATTTTCTCGTGGGTCCCTTTTCCGGGTTTTTGACCTTCCTGGGGGAGGAGTTTTTTTTTTTTTTTTTTTTTTATAGTAAGAGTGAAATAAGAAATAAATGATTTTGAGGTTTAGATACAAGTTTAAAAATGTAATTATTGTATAAAGCTGGAAAGCTTTTGAAAATAAAACATAAACCAAAAAACAAGCATTTAATTTAATTTCATTTAATTAAAGCAGTACATGTAAAGTTAAGAAGTACTACCATTTTGTTTGAAGCTAGTGTCAAATGGTCGACAGGGAAAATGATAGAAATGTCAAATGGTAGACATTGTAAAAAAAAAAAAAATCTGTTATTAGTTTTCTCTAATGAATCCGCAAAACTTAACCTAACAGACTTAACCTAATTAAACGCTAATCTAAACTAACTAATCTAAGTGAGAGTGACTTAATTAAGCTAACCTAACTTAACCTAACTAACCTAACCTCGACCTGCCTAGCCTAGCTAACCTAAACCTAACTAACTAACGCCTGGGTGGGCTGTACGGGAATTTTTTTGATGTAGACCATTTAGGTTAGTCCTCCACCATTTTGTATTATTCGTTACTAGACCTTCATAGATTATAAGTTTTCAAACTTTTGAACTCTTGTCTCCTATATTTTAACAGCCAAGGAGAGGTTATATAAATTCATTCTTTGCAAAGTAAATTCCCTTCCTAGTGATAAAAAAGGGTAATTGTCTTTGTTGCTACTTTTCTCCCGGCTCTTCTTTTAGTCTGATGAAACTTTATCATCTAATCTGACCCGCTTAATCTTTCTTTTGCTCCTTTTGACGCTAAACCTTCCTTCCTTACCTTACTTACCTATTACTTAACCCTTACCTTACCTTACTTATAACCTTACATTACTTACTTCTTTTCTTACCTTCTTTTCTTACTTTAGCCTTACCTTCTAACCTTACCTTCTGCTAAAGCAAAACATTTATCACCAAAGCTTTGCCTCTAGTTGCACTTAAGAAGATTCAGATTGTATTCTTCTCTCTTCTTATCATTCTATATCATATATCGAACATAGTCTCTATCTACTAAAGATATCTTTTTGAGTCTCTAATTGTAATATTGTAAGGTCCAAATGGGCATCCTCTTCGGTTTTAAAATTGACTTCATCAAGTTTGCACATTCTTTTGGCAAACTGATCAATCTTTGTTTACTAATATGTATATCCTTTCCTCTTGAAAGTGATTCGTATTCACCTCCAGGAAAGGGTCCTCCAAAAGCTATAGATTTTTATCCATTTACTGTTATATATATATTACATATTATATATATATATATATATATATTATATAATATATATATTATATATATATATATATATATATATATATATATATAATTATATATATATTATCCATAGATATATTATATATTATATATATATTATATAATATATATATAATATATTATTACATTATATTATATAATTATATATATATATATATAATATATATATATATATATATATTATATATATATATATCGATATATTATATATATATTATTATATATATATTATATATATAGTATACGATAATATACTACATTATCTGCCCTGCCACCTTAGTGAGGGGCAAGCTCAGAAGGCGCACTCTTCTTTTGGCGGTTCACAGTGAGAAGGCAAGTTAAGCGAAGGTGTACGGGGGCGTCGAGGGCGGGCACTCCAGAAGGAAGTGTTCCATTGTGTCCTGGGATATACGACATCTAGTCAGATTGGGGAAACAACGTTGCAGTTGATCTCTGAATTTATATTGAAAAAGATTTGGGTGGGTGAGCTGATCTGCTCCGGGCGAGGTTAATTTGGTTTCTTTCTTGGGGAAAGTTTTGGGGAGGGGTGTTTAGTAGATTGTTATTGGCGGTTTTTGTAGATATGTGTTAGTTTAATTGTGTATGGATGTGAGTGAGCCAAAACTTTGGGGGTGGGGGGGGATGTTGTTGTAGATGTCATTAAGTTTGGCTGGTGAGGAGGGGGGGATTTTAGTCTATGTCGGGGGGGTTGGAGAGTATTTGGTGGCATGGATGGGTTGGATTGAGTGTTTTCTGGAAGAATTGTGTCCCTACCATCTTCAAGTGGGTAGGGATGGGAAGGATATGTGTCTCGTCATGTAAATGTTGAATGGGGTTGTTTTAGTACATCTGATTATTCTAAGGGCTGTGTTTTGTGTAACTTGTAATTTGTTTAAGTTGATTGTGATAGTGCGGACATGCGGGGAGGCATGAGTTATATTTGGTTCCTGAGGAGTTGTTTTGATTGTATGTAGGGTGTTTTCTGTCGCTGAAGTTGTGTGGCAGAAGGGTTCGAGGGTGTTTAGATTTCCGTTGGAGTTGAGGAAGTATTTGGTCGATGTGGGGGAGAAATCATATGTGTGTCGTAAGTGGAGTTAATATTTTTGTTTTGTTTGGGGGAGGGGGTTGTGTTCAGTAGACTAATTGTGTGAATGTGGATTGGTGGCGTCTGTGGTAAGGGTTATTGGAGGATTTAAGGGGGGAACTGTATTCTAATTGGAGTACAATTTCTAGTAATGTAAGGTATTATTGGGTGTTGGTTGCTGTATTTCAAGTGGATGTTGGGAATAGGAAAAAAAGACTGTTCGTCTGCGTAAGTAATTAGTTTGTTGGATTGGTTGGTAGGGGTGGGTAGCTGTAAAGAGATTGAAGAGGAATGGAGAGAGAGTGGCGCCCTGTGGTACGCCGTTTTGTAGTTTAATGGAGTGTGAGAGGG
>JABUQX010005178.1:0-7500 GCA_015478945.1 Trachelipus rathkii
AGAGAGATTCACTCAGTGTTACTAAAAAAATTCAAAGTTTTTTTTAAAATAATTCAGGTTTCTTCATTTTAAATAATTATTAACTTATCTATGTAACATTGGACGAATCCTTCATCGAGAAAAACACACAAACCCGCACTCCCCTTACAGATACGAAACTGAACCTCTCTCTGTAAAAATGTTGTTTTTTGAAAGGATAATGCCTTTTGTAATCCCCGGGGCGATTTAAAGCCCTAATTCAGGTCAAAATATATTTCAAAATTTCAAACTGACCTTTTTCTGGTAAATGTGGTGCAATAACTACGTTAGGCCTAAATTTACGGCCGTAAATTTAGGAATAAGCTTTTTTGTAGACGGGCTAATTTAATCCTAATCCCAGGTCAAAAGGTAATTCCAGTATAGACAAGAAATCATTGTTATTATTTTAATTTTTTATAAATATATTTCAAATTGAAACATGCTAGGATCGGTAAGATCCTTTTAGCAGGTAAGAAGGAGGAAATGTTTTTCTTACTTGTGATTGGTCGGAGTAGTTTTCCCCTAGTTCTAAGGCTCAAGCACCAGGGCTCAGCATGAGACCCACCCGCAAAGGCAGCCAACACCGCACCCGCTGGTGCGCCGCACCCGTCGACCCCCCCCGCCGCCGTGCGCCCCCGCAAGGCGCATATTCGCGTTCCCGCGCCCCGCCGCGGTCCGCATATATATATATATATATATATATATATATATATATATATATATATATATATATATATATATATATATATATATATATATATATATTAGTATATATATATATATGTATATGATATATATATATGTGGGTGTGTGTGAGGGTAAGTGTCTATGGGGTAGCGTAAGTGTCTATGCGTATCCGGTATGTGGCGTATGGTGTGAATAAGAGACATAGTGTTAATGTGTGTATAAGTGTAAGTGTAACTGTAACAAAGATGAATCATCAATATGGATGGTATCAAAGATGACGTCATCAAAGATGGAGTCATCAAGATGAACGCCAAAGCTGAGGTACCAAAGCTGAGGTAAAAGATGAGGCATCAAAGCTGAGGCATCAAAAGCTGAGGCATCAAAGTTGAGGCATCAAAAGCTGAGGCCTCAAAGTTGAGGCATCAAGTTGGGCATCAAAGTTGAGGCATCAAAGGCTGAGGCATTCAAATTTGAGGCATCAAAATATCGAGTGGTTGGGTGGCGTATGTGTAAGTGTGTATGTGTGGTGTATGTGTGTGTGTGGTGTGCGTGCGTGTGTGTAATGTGTGTTCTAAATAATAATAACAATATGGCATGAAGTAAATAACACTAAGTAAATAATAATAAAAATAAAAATAAATAATAAAAATAATAAAAATAATATGAATAAAGGATAAATAAAAAATAATAATAAAATAATTAAAAATATTAAAGCAAAATAAAACATAAAATGTTAATAAATATGTGAGTTAAAGTAGTAAAATGTTTAAGTATGGAATAAAAGAATGACTCATAGAATATTTGAAAAGAAATTTTGGAATGTTTAAGTATGAAATAAAAATGAATGACTCGTGGTATATATATATTTCATTCGCGAGGGAATATTTGGCGCCTGCGGCGCCCGCGGCCGGCGGATAACGCCGAAATATTGCGCCCTGCGGGCGCAACGCGGCGGCGGGAACGCGGAAATATTGCGCCCTGCGGGCGCAGGCGGCGGGCGGGGACGCGGCGGGACGCACCAGCGGTTGCGGGTTGGCTGCTTGCGGGTGGGTCTCAGTGTGAGGCCGCTGGTGGTTAGCTTAGAACTAGGTGGAAAATACTCGACCAAATCACAAGAAGGAAACATTTCCTTCTTACCTGCTTATAGGATCTTACCCATCCAGCATGTTTCAGTTTGAAATATATTTATAAAATAATAATAACAATGATTCTTGTCTATACTGGAATTACGTTTTGACCTTGTATTAGGAATAAATTAGCCCGTCCTACGAAAAAGGCTTATCCTAATTGTAGGGCCTAATTTAAAGGCCTGAACGTAGTTATTTGCACACATTTTAACAGAAAAAAGGTCAGTTTGAAATATATTTTGACCTGGAATTAGGGCTTAAATCGCCCGGGGATACAAAAAGATTATCCTACAAACACATTTTTACAGAGGCAGTGCAGTTCGTGATGCGGTGTAAGGAGTGCGGTTTGGTTGTGATTTTCCTGCGTGATGGATTGTCAATGTACATAGATAATAATAATAATAATGGAAGAAAATACCAAATTAATTAAAAACTTTGAAATTTTTTTAGTTAAACATCGAGTGATATAATATAAATGTAAGTAAATAATTGTTATTTTAAATAAGAAGCTTAGAAAGATTTTAATAAAATACCTGTTATGTTAGCAGAGAAGAGCACTTATTTTTGTTTCTTTTTATACTTATTACAAGGCTAAAGATGGATGTAAAGCATTAAGTCAATAGAACAAAACGTGGCATAGCTTGGTGTAGAGGGGTGCTAGGGGGCTGACCTTACTGATTTTACTGATTTATTGCTTTAAAGTACGTAAAATATATGTTTTTAATAAAATTTCTATAAAATTTTAGTAAAAGTTATTTTAAAACTTGATAGTTTTAATTTATAAACAAAAAGTATAACAGTTAATAATAAATTCTTGTTCAAAGATAATGATTGATTATTTAGAAGTTTTAAGAACTTTGAAATAATTTTAAGTTATATTTGATGAAGTAATATAAATGTAACGTGTTTAAATTAAAACATAAAAATGTTTTAATAAATTATACGTTATAAGTGTAAGTGAGTGTGCGTGTGTAGTAAATCTGTGTTGTGAAGTGTGTGTGTGTGTGTGTGTGTGCAAGTAAAATGTGTGGGTGTGTGTAAGTAAATCTGGGTGTGGTGAAGTGTAGGTAAATCTGGCGTGTGTAAGTAAATCTGTGTGAGAGTTTAAGTGAATCTGTGTGTGACTGTGTGTGTGATGTGTGTGTGTGTGTGTGTGTGTGTGTGTGTGTAGTGTGTGTGTTTTAAATAATAATAACAATAGGCATGAAGTAAATAACACTAAGTATAATAATAAAAATAAAAATAAAATAATAAAAATAATAAAAATAATAATAAAAATAATAAAAATAATAATAAAATAAATAAAAAGTATTAAAACAAAATAAAAAACATAATGTTAATAAATATATGAGTTAAAACAGTAAAACAGAAAGTTAAAGCAGTAAAGCAGAAAGTTAAAACAGTAAGCAGAAAGTTAAAGCAGTAAAGCGAAAGTTAAAGCAGTAAAGCCGTAAAACAAAAGCATACTAATCCCCTAGGTGTTAGGTAACACCTCTATTGATTTACTGATTTACTGCTTTAAAGCATTAAAGCAGAAAGTTAAAGCAGTAAAGCAGTAAAACAAAAGAATACTAAATCCTTAGGTGTTAGGTAACACCTCTATTGATTTACTGATTTACTGCTTTAAGGTATGTAAATGTTAATAAATATATGAGTTAATAGCAGTAAAAGGGCAGAGAGTTTAAAACAGTAAAGCAAATAGTTAAGGCAGTAAAGTAGTGAGTTAAAGGCAGTAAAACATGAGTTAAAGCAGTAAAACAGTAAAACAAAAGCATACTAATCCCTTAGGTGTTAGGTAATAACACCTCTATTGATTTACTGATTTACTGCTTTAAGGTATGTAAAGTATATGTTTTTAATAAAAGTTCGTACAATTGTAGTAAAATAAAATGATTATATATCAGGCACTTTGGCTTTTTCTTCTTACATACAATTTTTAAAATTTTTAAATTAAAAAGTATTAAGTTAAAATAAAAAAAGTGTGTGAGTGTAAGTGAAAGTGTATCTGTGTGTGGGGGCTGGTCGTGTAAGTGTAATATGGGTAAGTTAAGTGTCTATGGAGAGTGGTAAGTGCTTATAAGTGTCATAGTGTGTATAAGTGTCATAGTGAATGTGTGTATAAGTGTTAGAAAAATACTAACTCATAGTAGGAAGTATCCTAGCAGCTTGTAATATACACCAATCGAATCCTCATACCTTATAACATAGGGGTAGACACCTATATTAGGGCTATTCTAGGCTCAGGGGAGGCTAGAAAAGGCTTGAAAAAAGTGGCACTCAGTTGGCACTATGTGGCACTCACTTGGCACTATGTGGCACTCACTTGGCACTCACTTGGCACTCATTGGCACTCATTGGCACTCACTTGGCACTCACCTGGCACTCATCTAATACTCATAGAACACTAATAGAACATCACTAGATACTTCTTACGGTGATTGGGAACCATCAAAGCCATCAAAAAAGCTACAAGTTCAAAAAAGTTACAAGGCCGAAATATCATTGTGTGTGTGTGTGTGTGTGTGTGTGTAAGTAAATGTGTAAGTAAATCTGTGTGAGTGTAAGTAAATCTGTGTGTGAGTAAGTAAATCTGTGTGAGTGTAAGTAAATCTGTGTGTGTAAGTAAATCTGTGTGTGAGTAAGTAAATCTGTGTGAGTGTAAGTAAATCTGTGTGTGTGTGTGTAAGTAAATGTGTAAGTAAATCTGTGTGAGTGTAAGTAAATCTGTGTGTGAGTAAGTAAATCTGTGTGTGTAAGTAAATCTGTGTGTGTAAGTGCTTATAAGTGTCATAGTGTGTATGAAACTTATAACAAACCATGAAACTCATAAGATTATATAAGGAACCATGAAACTCATAAGCATATATATATATATATATTATATTATATATATATTATATAATATATAATATATACTATTATATGTAATATAAATATATATATATATATAATATATATATATATATATATATATATATATATATATATATATATATATATATATATACTGACCACGTGATTCTATTTGGATCGGCCACGTGGTACTCTCTCTCTCTCTCTCTCTCTCTCTCTCTCTCTCTCTCTCTCTCTCTCTCTCTCATAGGGTTAGGTTAGGTTAGGTTAGGTTAGGTCAGGTTAGGTTAGGTTAGGTATGTTAGGTTAAGGTCAGGTTAGGTGCAGGGTTTAGGCTAGTGTAGGCCTGGCTATGGTATATGGCAAGGTTAAGGCCGAATATCATGGTCAAATCAAGGTTAATATATATATATATATATATTATATATATATATATATATATAATATATTATATATATATAATATATATATATATATATATATATAATATATATATATATAGTGTCTATATATATATCATAGTGTTTATAAGTGTCATAGTGTGTATAAGTGGCATAGTGACATTGTGTGTATAAGTGTTAGAAAAATACTAACCTCATAGTAGGAAGTAATCCTAGCGCTTGTAATAATAGCACGCAATCGAATCCTCATACCCTTATAACATAGGGGTAGACACCTATATTTAGGGGCTATTCTAGCCTCAGGGGAGGCTAGAAAAGGCTTGGAAAAAGTGGCACTCAGTTGGCAGTATGTGGCACTAAGTTGGCACTATGTGGCACTCACTTTGGCCACTCACTTTGGCAGCTCATATGGCACTCATTGGTCACTCACTTGGGCACTCCACACTGGCACTCACAGGCACTCATCTAAATACTGCATAGATATAATCATAGAATAACTGAATAGAACATCAACTAGATACTTCTTACGGTGATTGGGAACGATCAAAGCCATCAAGTTAGCGTGGGACAAAATTGACGCATGGTATCTGGCAAGGTCAAGGCCGAAATATATATGTGTGTGGTGTGTGGTGGTGTGTATGTTGTGTGTGAGGGTAAGTAAATCTGTGTGAGTGTAAGTAAATCTGTGTGTGAGTAAGTAAATCTGTTGTGAGTGGTAAGATAAATCTGGTGTGTGTAAGTAAAGTCTGTGTGTTGAGTAAGTATCTGTGTGAGCTGTAAGTAAATCTGTGGTGTGTGTGTGTGTGATTCTGTGTGTGAGTGTAAGTAATCTGTGTGTGTAAGTAAATCTGTGTGAGTGTAAGTAAATCTGGTGTGTGGAGTAAGTAAATCTTTGTGTGTAAGTAAATCTGTGTGTGTAAGTGCTTATAAGTGTCAAAGTGTGTGTATGAAACTTATAACAAACCATGAAACTCATAAGATTATATAAGGAACCATGAAACTCATAAGCATATATATATATATATATAGTATATAATATAAGATTAATATAGTATATATATATATATATTATGTATATATATATATATAATAGTATATATATATATATATATATAATATATTAATATAATATATATAATATATAGTATATAACGTGATTCTAGTTGGATCGGCCACGTGGGTACTCTCTCTCTCTCTCTCTCTCATCTCTCTCTCTTATGCTCTCTCTTCTCCTCTCGCTCAAGAATCTCGTGCAGCACGCTTTGTAGATGCGCATGCGCATGTTTGGATCGTAAAAACCCACGTGTTAGCTCGCTGAACGAAACCTAAATACCAAATAAAATAACTACGTAACGCAAATAATTAAAATAATTAAAAATAATTAAAATAATTAAAATAATTCAATAAAATTTGAATAAATGAATAAAATTTCGAAGTCAAGAGAGAATAAACAAAAATAGCATGCGGTCTTTCCACGTGCTTTTAGGGTCTCATACGAGGACCTTATAAACAGAAAATAAAATAAAAATAATAAAAATACGCAATAATTACATAATCAAATGAATTAAATAATTAAGAATTAAATAAAATTTTCGGTATCTCAAATAGGTTTAAAAGTGTATCTACTTCGAAATGTGGCCGTAACGAAAACTGTCTCTTCTCCGTCTTCTCTCGCTCTCTCCTCTTACTTCTCTCATCTCTCTCAGTCTCCTTCTCTCTCTCTCTCCTCGATACTCCTCTCTACTCTCTCGTCTCTCTCTCGTCTGTCTCTATCTCATCTCTCTCATATATATTAGTATATATATTATATATAATATATATATAGTATATATTATTATATATATATATACATAACTATACTATATATATATATATATATATATATATATACTATATATATATTCTATATATATAAAATTATATATATAAATTATTATTATTATTATTATTATTATTATTATTATTATTATTATTATTATTATTATTATTATTATTATTATTATTATTATTATTATTATTATTATTATTATTATTATTATTATTATTATTATTATTATTATAATTATTATTATAATAATTATTGGGAAGCCGCGGACTTGCTTTTATAAACTTGAAAATTAAATTATGTATTCTCTCAATTCGTACGGTGGACGGTTGGTTAAAAGGTCAGGGGTTTGCCTCGGTGGTGAGAGGTCGAGTTCTATTTTGATTTATGACCGATGGGGAACTCGAACATATAAAGCCGTTAAGGTTTGAGGTGGTAAGGAAGTTTAAGCACAGATGGAAGGGATGGTGAAAATTCATGAGTAGCGAACACGTGGGTGCGGGTGTGTGTGTGTGTGGTGTGGTGTGGGTGGGAGCGGTGGTTGTGTGTGTGCTGTGTGGTGTGTGTGTGTGTGCAGATGGGTGGCGGG
>JABUQX010005178.1:35000-36007 GCA_015478945.1 Trachelipus rathkii
CATCGTTATCGGCACACATCGCATATTTTTTAAAATTCGTCATCGCCATCGTCAATTTTTGCGATTATTTTGCCGATTAATTGAACAAATATTAAGAATTTTTTTGAATAATATTCAAACTCATAATAGTAATAATATTAATAATAATATATCACTACATTAATATCATATATAATCTTAATTAGACGAATAAAAAATTAATGAATCGTGTAATTGAATTATAGGAATTGAATATGGATCATAATATATATTAGAGATAGTTAATTAATTTATGCAATAATATAATAATAATAATATATAATATAATACTATAATATTGAATATAATATAATATAATAAAATTTATATTTATTACTATATATATATATAATATTTTATATTATATAATACTATATATATCATATTATATATATATATATATTTATATATATATATATATATATATATATATATATTATATATATAATAATAATATATAATATTATTTATATATATTAGATATTATATATATATATTAATATATATATATATATATTATATATATTATATATTATGTGAGTGGGCATGAGTATTTAGCTCGTATATAATATATAGTGGAATTATAATTTATATAATATATATATATATATATATTATAATATATATTATTATAATATTAATTATTATATTATATATATATATAGTATATATATATACGCATTTTGCGCTTTGGTATGTATGACATTTCAGTGCTAATGGTAGCGGCCTTTCTGTAATGCGTTCATATCCACACTATCTCCAGACACTATCATATACATACTTATATTCACACCCTCTTCTAGACAACATCTTACAGACATCCTATCCCTTAATATCCATACGTGTAGGAGAAAAAATTGCCCACCGTATGTCCTGAGTGTCGTAGAAGGCGACTAGGGACAGTGGTAGTTAGGTTGGCTGCCTACTACAATATCTTTTGCCAGGATGCTAATGCATGCCTGGAGAGGTCGTGGAAGAGTAGCGCCCTT
>JABUQX010005179.1:0-10000 GCA_015478945.1 Trachelipus rathkii
CGAGTTAAATATATTAATTACAGACAGTCCTTTGGAGCGTGAAATAACGGAAACTCCTCGTGAAGATTATCAACAACAAGCGTAGAGGATGCAGGGAGATGTCATCGTATTCCACACACAAGAAAAAACTATCCTTAAAACGGAAAGGAAAATAGTGTATAAACACCTAAATTGTAATGAATTCTTTCTTTCAAAACCAAGCAAGAAGAATAGTTAAACCACAACGGGAATAACGACGTACGAATGAACCATATCAATTCAAAAGGGTATATATTCTCGTTCGACAAACAACAAACCAAAACAACAACCAAACAAACAATAACATAGTACAAAAAATGAGATTAAGTTCTGGATTATGATGATGGATTACATACCTAATGAATATAATGCTAATGTAATAATCATACCGTAAACTAAATTATTTGTTTTCAAATTTATAAATTTTAACCAAAACAACTTAATTAATGTCTACACCAATATAAAATTGTATCTATACCTCAAGAGCTATAAAACTTGAAATTATTTCTAACCAAAACAAACCTAATGGCTTGATACAACGGACGGACTTAAACAAACAACCTTAATACATAACGTAAGAATACATCAAAAAACTACATCATTTATAATGTTTACAGTGTTTTCCTGGTCTGTCAATATACATATACAAAGTAATCTACCACATGCACACTTACTCATAATTGACTTATCACACAGCATTACATTTATATTCTTTAAACCATGGTACCAATATAACCAGATGTCCACATGAAAAAACTAGCTGACATGAGAGCCAAATCCAAAAACCAAAATCCATTTCATTTATAACTCTATTTTAACCCCACTCAACTCAAAACAAAACTATCTCTCACAAATTCCACTTGTCAGACTATTCTGTAAATACATTCTAATCCTTGTAACTCCTGACTATTTATCCAATTGTACAACCAGTTAATATTTAAAATTAAGCCCAAAGTAAAAAAAATAATAAAGATCAACCTGAAACTGAACCTTGTTGGCTCACAATTTTACTCATCTCAAATCAGTGGCCACCACAAAGCCAATCAGGATTGGAGGCCGAAAGTAATTTAATAAACACATTGCTTAACAATATCATTCCTGGAACTACTATCTAAAGTTACCAGCGTAACAAAGTTCCACATTTAATAAAGCCCTAAACATTAACAAAATTATTCATGAACCTTGACTGCATAGACGTTGAAACTAACGAAACATTCCTATCTAAAGGATGAAGCAAAACAGTGGAATGTTAATATCACTTTGTACGATTCACACAGGAATAATACGGTGAATACCAAAAACATAACATTCCCTCCATCAAAAACAAACCCACCAGGATTACCGTGCCGAGCGCTCGGTGAAAAATTAAATGTACCACAAAACATTTTCAAAATTAACACTAAAAAAAATGGCCCAATAAACTGTACCCATTCCCATTGTTAATTCACTAGCTCAACTTCACTATTGTTAAAACCACAAACACCCAAAGTGTTATAGAATTAAACGGACTTAAACTAAGACAGATTCCGTCCCGTCAAAAATTGAAAAATCAACCCCAACATCGAATAATTAATGGGAGTTTAAATACTTCAGACTTCCCCAAAACTATCATTCAAAGCAGACTGTTTGTTTTTTCTCATATCAAAAAAAATGCTCTCATTTACTCTCCCTACTGGACAGTATACTTTTCCCAAAAACAACTTTCCTAACTCTTAAAAGATAAAATAATTTGGTATATCGCACAATTTTTACCGTGATATTTCAAATCAATGATCTCCAACACAGAGGTATACCCTGGTCAAAATAAATAATTTCTGAGTCAAACTACTCTCCTCATAAATCTAAATGATAAATATCTTTGAAGCATATGGTGATTAAAACCCTTGTCTCTAAAAATTACATTAACATCTTTCTGAACCACTACAACACGACCAGACATTAAGAATACACCAATGTTGCCGACCTAGATGAAAGTGATTGATCCATCCTAAAATAATCAGAATACAATAGTGTAGTCTTGGTGTTTACAATGCGGAACCATTAATGGAGACTATATCGTTTAAGACGCTCATAATAAAAGACTAAACAAAAGAGTTAAAACAAAATTATATAAACCAATTAAAAAAAAAAGAATGATCCAATGCGTCTGCCATTACACCCTTACGCGTATTTACTAAGAGCACCTTAGAAAATATATCTAATATGATACGGATATTAGCCACACGAGGCGTGGGAATTAAGAAATGGAAATACCCCAGACAACCAAAAAAATCATTATGTTCAAAATTTCTCTCACAATTTTCAATAATTCAAAAGAAAAGTTTAAAAAACCCAAACATTAAGCAGAGTTTGCAGAAAATTGAAGACAATAAAACCCACCACGAACATGGCACACAACTAAAAAATAAATATTTATATCGTAAAATTCTCGTTTTACTACGTAAAATATCATAAAATCATTGATATAAAAATAAAAGTTTGCTTTGAAGTTAAAGTATTTCACAGTAGGATATACGATTAGGGAAAATTACCGACCTTATCTTAATTTGCATATAATTCGCCAAGATATTGGAATGTCATTTTACGCCAAAAAATAATCTGCAAAAGTAACAATTCGTCTGATATGAAAAAATAAGTAAATACAAAATCCAACCCACACTCGGCGAATTTTCTCCCCCTAGAAGACTCTAAGTCACACAATATAACTCGCCTGGTACCCAAAGACCATGACCTACCGGCCCTGTGAATTCTATTGAAAAGCAGTACATCTTTGATTTAGATACAGAAGGAATAATCACACTACCATTTGGTGCAAAAACAACGTTTATTTTACATAATTTGGACGAGAGAGTGACAAAAAAAGCTACATTTTAAGGGTTCATAAATTATAGTCAAAAATTAATCGGACTATCTAATGAAAAATTTTGGCCTGCTTTTAAATTTTTAATTATCCTACACTATTTTTTTAAGACCTACCGGGAATATTAGGAGTATTCGGCTTTAAATTAGTGACTACACCAAACAAACCGAGCACAAAAGTATATTATATTTAGCCTTATTCCCAAATTCAATTCCCTAACTATAAAAGCCTACGACTAACACAATAACTTTTTAATTCATTTTAAATAGGAAGACAAAGTAACCGAGGAACTATTTAAGAAATGATAGCATATTGCAATGTGCTAACAGAACTTTTACATAAGAGGAGGCGAGCCCTAGAATTCAACCCTAAACATAAACCCTCTCACTAACGTAAAAGGATCTGCCTTTTTCACTTGCGTACACTACTACTTTTATACCTTACCTAAAATCCAATAAGTCCGCCCTATATACATACTCTCTAATGTAGATACAACTGAATAATATTGAAAATTCCCCCTATAAACAATCTGCGTTTTCGTCAATCCAATATCTGACAGGAAAAATAAATTATATATACAGAAAAAAAAATCAAAAAAGACAGTTGGTGGGCTCCGGAGTTATTTTTAGAAAATAAAAGGTATTAAACAAGCAACAAGGCTAACAGGGTCATAACAAATTACTCGATAATTGTTTTCGCCACCTTTTTTTCGACAAAGCAGTTACTTAGCAAAGGCGATGCCAAAATCAAAAACAAAAAAGAGTGAAAATTTAAAGCCCGTATATAATATACCCACTAAACAAACTAAAAATAGCATATATCCCTGAGAAAAATTCCCGCCCATCCTTAAGAAAACCCGGTTACAACCAAGAGATATGGAACCAAATCTTAATTCAACAAAGCATCGCTCAGCCCTAAATAATTCCTAAGGTCTCATCCGGATATAAACGCGGATAGCAAATATTAAGTATATGAGGCCATAGAGCCACCAGATCCCTTCCAATTTTCCCATACCAACAAATAAAATAGAGTGGACTCGTCGGAAACTGACCAACTCGGGTCAGAAGTTTATAATCAATTGTCTTTCGGAGGTTCACTATATCAAGGAAGTACAATGCATTTTATTGAATTGATTACAAGTATTGAAAAGGACTCATACTCTCCCTGAACTAAAAACGTTAAGTGGTCCGTGGTACTCGCTGCCTCGAAAAGTTAAAGGAGTCAAAAATAGGATCCATTAAGCGGAGGCAAAAGTGAGGGCTTATTTCCAGACTTTAAGGAATTAACACCTAAAAACAACACTAAGCAGTATGACTTTTGACAACCGATCTGATTGGAAATTGTACAACATCTGCTACACCCCCGTACGGCTTAATCATTTGATATTTACCTCAATAATGCAAAGACATCCGGATCTGGGTCAGTTAGCATACCGCAACAACGTTTTCTTATCTAAAGATTCCTCAATTTTATAATATACACACATAATATAACAATACCCTCCCGCACCTTTCCTACGTCTTATCCATTTCCTTCAACCCTAAAAGGTAGAAGCCCCACAAAAGCACAATCAAAGTGTTCATACATTTACTATCAACCTGTAACCTTGGGAACTTACTACAACACTTGCCATTCCCCATGAGTTAGTTACGTTAGTTACTTCACCATTTATCTTCAAAGGAATGATTAGATGAACATCAATGCTAAATCGTGAACATTGAAAATTGTCAATTCTATGCCTATAGGAATGATATTTAATTCCAAATAGAAAACTCAAGAACATAAAAATTATTTTACTCGAAAGCCGCCGTGCCAATCAAGAAAATAATACAATATTTGTATACAGCTTAAAACCTGCAAAAATGCAAGCCATCAGCATTGGGAGGATGGATACCTCGGGTACATTATTAAATGGGAAAACGGAGAGTAGGGCCAAACATCGATAAAGTAAAAGACAATAACAAAACTGTTGATCCCAGCAAAAAACAATGACGGACCTGCGATCGTGCCTGGGAAATCTGCTGAACCGACAATATCCCTTCTTTGCATTTTCAAAACAGGCATGTTGCACATTCCGTTAAATACATCTTTTCTTCAGGGAAAAAACCCTACTCCCAGAAGGCCAATACCGCATGGAATTCCGGATGAAATATGAAGATCGGCGGTAACGGATCATTTTAAAAGAAATGCCCGGAAATTCAAAAAGCGCTTGCCACTTATTAGTTATTAAAAATCTAAGCCCCGTCTGCGGAACAACACAATAAAAATTATGTACACACAACAAAGAGGCAGTGTCGAGTGCCATAATGGCAGACGAGGAAGGAAATTTTTTCCCTACGTCTTAACCCTTACGCGTTTCGGTATTGGCAATTGTAAACCAGGTAGTTAGTAAAAGCTCCCTTGCTTCTCATCCACCCCTGTTTCAGGGTGATCCCCCTTAACCGGCCCAAAGCAAGATCCACCCCTTTCTAGTGGCACACCCCCCTGGCGTTTTTTCTCTCGGAAGGGTAATGAGTGCTTGCTTTAGATACTCTGCTTAATAGAAAGACAAAATGTTTATATCGCAACCCAGGTTAAGTACGTCTGTATGTTAAATATTCTATACAATGTTTTGTTAAAATAACACTTGTGATTTGTTGAGAAATATGAAGTTTTTTTGTAAGGATATTACTGTGTTCAGACAGGAAGAAATAGGGATCCCGCGGAATGGAGAAGAAAAGATAAAAAAGGATTTGTAGGACTTGACGAAGATGAAGAAGTGTTAGAAAACATGAACCTAGAGCGTTTAAGTTTTTGTGAATGGAGATGATTAAGAAGGTTTTGTGATAAATTTGGCCCTAGACTTTTGCTAAAAATTGTTCTAACGTAATAAATCCGGTATCAGAATAGATCATTTAATGATGCTTTTATACTCGAATATAACGAGTGGACACTGTTGATCTGAAGATACGATGTTCCCTCAAAAACTTCACTAGCCTCTCAAGGAAATGTGGGCCCAATTCTTTGATAGAATTGTCACTTTGTTAAGGGATTTTGTTAGAGTTAATTACGGCTTACTTTACCTCGTTGCTAATAGGTATGCTCGAAAAGAAAAAGTCGGTAGGGAACATATCGGAGTAATTTATGACCTGTTAGCTCAGTTTACCTTTGATTCAGTAGGAATTTTTCAGGGATGTTAGCTGATTATTCATACGCTAGGTATGTTAGTTTGCATTTGGTAAACATTTACACTAGTCGCTGCTGTTTATGATTTGTTGGCTTTATGGGATGCTAAAACTATTGCTCTGGGTTAAGGCATATATGTCGCAGAGTGTAGTGTATATAAAGAACATATTTTTATTCATGTTATTGTTTTGTTCCAAATATGATGACTTGAAATTATGGACTTGAATCAATAGCCTCAATAGATCACAGGCGGTGGGACGGGTAGCGGAGGACATGCAGGATGGGTTGGTTTTTTGATTTATCTTGATTACATTACTGCTTTTAAAATCGGTAAATTATTAGCGTATTACTGTTGAGTATGTTTACTCATAAAGAACTTATTTTTATGTTATTTCAGGATAAAATTTTGTTATTTTTTGTTATGTTTGGTTAAAAACTTTGTTATGTTTGCGATTATTCGCTGGGGATTATGATATTAGACAGGTTAGTGAGTGAATTTTTTTGTTTAAATGTTACGGAAGTTGATGTACAAACATTTGTTACCCGTCAGACATTATATTTCTTTGTCAGTATGATGATTAGACAGGTTTATGCTAAATTTTTGTTAAATTTTACGATGTTAATGTAAAATTAACATTGATAAGTGTCAGAGATATGTTTGAAAAAAAAAGTCTGAATAGGTATACGTTTTGGACGAAGAGTGTTTATTTGTACGTTTACTGTTTGTTAGTTGCGAAAAGTTTGTTTAGTTATGGTTCTATCGTGGCGTTACTGTGTTAATCTTTGTGTTGGTGTTGTCATTGTACATATATATCTTAGTTCAGGTTATGTTATGTTAGCTTTATTTATGTGAAAACTTTGTGTTACGTTAGCATACTTTCACTGCTCTGTATGATAAATTAAACAAGGTTATGATAAATTCTTGCTAAATATTACTGTGTCAATGTAAAGTTAACGTTAATATGTTAGAGATATGTTTGGAAAAAGTATGAATTTAGGTTTACGTTTGTTATGCAATGTTCAGGTTACTGTACAGGTGTTAAGTGTGAACTTTGTTAATCGCACGTTAACAGTTATTACGTAGTGTTGTAAGTTGTGTTAGCATTCCGTCAGTTCGTGGACATTATTTTCTGTAGCTCTTCGGCGGATTGCTATGTAGCTTTAATTTAATGTGAAAACAAGGTTTACGTTTAGACATATATATCATTGGTAGTATCCAAAGAACTTATCTTTGTACTATGTATTTTGTTGTTGTTGTTGTTGTATGTTTTGTCGAACCGAGAATTAAAACGCCCTTAATTGAAACTGATTTATGTTTTCATTCCGTAGCTCGTTATTCTGTTAACTTTCTTCTGATGCGTTGAAAGAAAAGATTCTCATTACATTTTAAAGGGATGTTTATACCTATTTTCTTCAGTATGGATAGTTTTCTTGACTGTTGCATACGCGATGACATCTCCCTGCATCTCTACGCTTGTTGTTGATATTTTTTCACGAGAAGTTTCGTTATTCCCAACGATGTGTCATTTATATTTAATCCGTAAACCGAATGGCGACTGCTACATTGCTTGTATTCCTGCCAGAGGGTCAAATATAAAAAGTATTGCATCACTTTATGCAAATAGTTAAAGCGTAAAATCATTTTTCATGTTTAGAGTTGGTATTTTCTGAAAGGAAAAGGAGGCGGAGTCTAAAAAGAGATAAGTCTAAAAACTTTACTTTATTCGTATTTACTCGTTAGGTATTATGACAATGGTTAGGTATGGTTATGACACATTTTTTTTGATAAATGTTACTGTTGTCAGTGTAGGATTAACGTTAATATGTTAGGGATATGCTTGAAAAAGTGTGAACCAGGTTACGTTTGTATGTAAAGTTGCTTTACTTTACTGGTATTAAGTGTGGAACCTTTGTTAATGTAACAGTTTATTACGGCGTTAATATGTGGTTTAGCTTTGTCGTTGTACATTATTTTCCTAGTTCATATGATGCTATGTTAGCTTTTTATGGTGGGAAAACTTGTTATGTTAGCATATATCACTACTAGAATATGATAAGAAACTCAGGGAAACTTTGTAATGTTAACAGTTTATTCGTATGTAAGTTGTGTTAGGTTGTCTTTGTACATTATTTTTCTTAGTTCATGTTACGCTATTTTAGCTTTATTGATGTGGAAAACTTTATTACGTTAAGCATACTTTCGTTGATCAGTATAATTAACCATTGTTGTGAGAAATTTTAGTTAAATGCTACTGTGTTAGAATGTAAAATAAACGTTAATATGTTAGAGATATGCTTGAAAAAGTAAGATAGGTTACGTTTTGCATACCCTGTTAGTTGCTTTTTACTGGTGTTAAGTGGGAAACTTTGTTAATGTTAACAGTTTATTTGTGCTTAAAGTTGTGATAGGTTTGTCTTTGTGCATTTTCTTAGTTCATGTTAAGCTATGTTAGCTTTATTGATGTGTGTGGAAACTTTTTTACGTTAGCATACTTTCGCTGCTCTGTATGATAATTAACCAATGTTGTGTGAGAAATTTTAGTTAAATGTTACTGTGTTAGTGTAAAGATTAACGTTAATATGTTAGAGTTATTGCTTGAAAAAGTAAGATTAGGTTCGTTTGCATACCATGTTTAGTTGCTTTACTGGTGTTAAGTGTGGAACTTGTTAATGTTGAACTGCTTATCCTGCTTAAGATGTTGTTTATGTTGTCTTTGGGCCATTATTTCTTAGTTCAGTGATGCTATGTTGCTTTATTAAATGTGGAAAATTTTATTATGTTAGCATACTTTCGATGGTCGTGTATGATAATTAACCAACTGTTGTTGATAAATTTTTGGCTAAATGTTACTTGTGTTACTTAAGAATTAATTGTTAATATGTTAGAGTTATGCTTTGAAAAAAGTAAGATTAGGTTACGTTTTTGCATACCATGTTGTTGCTTTACTGGTGTTAAGTGTGGAACTTTGTTAATGTTAACAGTTTATTTCCTGCTTAAGATGTGTATTGTTTGTCGATGGGCATTATTTCTTAATTACAGGACTGCTCGGAAAACTCGAATCTATTGTGAACGATTGGTGACGTTGAAACATACTTTCGGCTGATCAGTTTGTTAATTAAAACAATTTTGTGAGAAATTTTAGCTTAAAATGTTTACTGGTGTATAGTGTAAGATTAACGGTTTAATATGTTAGAAGTTAATGCTTGAAAAAGTAAGATTAGGTTACGTTTTGCATACATGTTAGTTGCTTTACTGGTGTTAAGTGTGAACTTTGTTAATGTTTGACTGCTTATTCCTGCTTAAGATGTGTTATGTTGTCTTTGGCACATTTATTTTCTATAGTTCAGTGATGCATGTTAGGCTTTATTAATGTGGAAAACTTTATTATGTTAGCAATACTTTCGCTGATCTGTATGATAATTAACCAATGTTGTGATAAATGTTTGCTAAATGTTACTGTGTCTTTGTAAGATTAATGTTAATATTTAGAAGTATGCTTGAAAAAAAAAGTAAGATTAGGTACGTTTGATACCATGTTAGTGCTTTACTGGTTAAGTGTGGAACTTGTTAATGTTAACAGTTAATTCTGCTTAAGATGTGTTATGTTTGTCTTGCGGCATTATTTTCTTTAGTTAGATGATGCTATGTTAGGCTTTATTAATGTGAAACAAACTTTGTTACGTTGACATATATTGATTGATCTTTGTATAAAGAACTTGATTTTTTGTTATGTTTATCCAAAATGATACTGAAATGTGACTTGAATCAATAGATCATAGATCAATAGATCACACGCTGGTCAGGACGGGTGGCCGGATGCTGCTGGGATGGTGGTTGATTTACTGATTTACTGCTTTAGGGTATGAAAAACATAACAATTTGTAAAAATTCGAACTTAAATCAATAGATCAATAGATCACCAGATGGTCAGGAGGGAGGTTGGGATAGTGGTTTGA
>JABUQX010005179.1:20000-22500 GCA_015478945.1 Trachelipus rathkii
AGATTTTTTCGAACATACTCATCTTAACTTTCCGTGATAGATCCCCCCCTTTCCATATTTCTCTCAGACCACTCAAAGCCCTCATTCCTTCACCAATTCTATGTTCTATCTCCTCCTTCATCCCTCCCCCCTTACCCAACTCCATCCCTAAGTATCTAAAAATCTTTACTTCTTCCAATACTACCCCACCTACTCTAACCTCCAACCCCTCCCCCTCCTCACTTTCCTCCTCCTCAAACACTAACACTTTACTCTTACCTGGATTTATTTTAAATATATATAAAATAAACATCAAATATAAAATGGTATTATATATATTATATATATATATATATAATATGATATATATATATATAAGGCCTGTAGACAGGAGGGTCAGGGGGTTCAACCTCCCGAAATTATTTTAGCGATCAAAATTTTTGATTCCTTAAGTCTCAATAATAATAATAATAATAATAATAATAATAATAATAATAATAATAATAATAATAATAATAATAATAATAATAAAAATAATAATAATAATAATAATAATAATAATAATAATAATAATAATAATAATAATAATAATAATAGTTAATCAATGAAAATGAAAAGTATTTATTAATGGAAATGAGGAAACATGTTTGTGGTCCGTAACGATTTCTTAGGTCAAGTGGCTGTTCCTCATACATGTATAAAATATTTAGACCAGGGACTTAAATGTAAGGTTTCCAAGTTTGCAAATGATAGCAAATTGGCTACCTCAATAAGGATTAATGATGGATGTATAAATTAAAAGATAAGGAGGGAGCTGTAATCGTTGATGGGATGAGCAAGTTCATTCCTTCTTCAGATAAATTTTTCTTTCCTCATTCATTCCTTCTAAAACTAAATCTTTCTTTCCTCATAATCCATGGTTCGATCGTGCTTATTCTCTGGCCATTCAGGCTAGAGACAGTGCCTATCAAGTGTGAAAAATTCTCGTTCTCCTATCACTCTCGCTATTTTCATTCAGCTAGAAATCGTTGCAGGGATACTCTTCGACGAGCAAAGCTGGCTTTCATCAAAGGAAAGTGCGCTAACCTCCTTGGTTCTCCTACTGACAAATCTTTCATCTCTAGCAACTTCTGTAAATCTGCCTTTCCTCCTCTTATTCGATCTGATCATTGGTGGTGCTAATTCTTCTCCAACTGAAAAAGGCTAATTCTTCGCCCCATAAGCCACTATATTCTCTATGTCTCAATACTAGCACTTTACCCTCCCTCAGCGTTGGAAGCTCTCACATGTCCAACCTCTTTGGGTTTCCTCCTTCTCTTTGCTTACTTATATCTAGCTTTCTTTCAAATAGCTCAATATCGGCTGTTGTTGATGGGGCGACTTCTTCTTCTTTTCTGTCAATAGTGGTGTTCCTCAGGGTTCTGTCTTATCTCCTACTTTATTCCTACTTTTCATTAATGATCTTCTCACCTGCACATCTAACTCTATCCACTCGTATGCCGATGACTCGACCCTTCCATTCTTTTACTCTATCATTCCTACTCCCACTTTTACTTCTGGAATTGCCTCTCGTCTTAATCTTTCCGATTTTATTCTCGCTGATGGATAGAAATAACTTTGTGAAATTCAATTCTTTAAAAACCCCAACTTTTACAAATCTCCCTCTCTAAGACACCTTTTCTAACTTTCCTATCTCTTTCGACGGTTCTGTCGTCTCTCCTGTTGACAATATAAACATCCTTGGCCTTAACATGAACAAAAAAATGTCTTGGAAACCTCAAATAACAATGGTTGCTAGGGCCGGCCCTCAAAGAAACTGAAGTCCTGTTTAACTGTGGAATTTCCTCCTTTTCTCAGTTGCTCCGCTATACTATCTGGGGGGGGGGCTCTGGTTTCACCCGGCTTTTGGACGAGGGTCGAGTCTAACGGGCAAAAAGGCTTTAAATACTGTTCTGCACTTCCAGCTCCTTGACCCTCTTCTTTTGCAAGGCGATGTTGGTGCCTTTTCTCTATCCATAGGCACCGCAGCGGCGGCTGCTCGAGGGAATTTAGCACTCGCGCACCACCACGCTTTAGGACGGCCTTTTCGTAGCAACAATAAGTTACTGTTTCCTTGCATATTATTGTTATTAGGACATTTGTAACTCCAGGCTTCTTCTTTGTAGTGCTTCCATCCTTCCAGCCACCTCTGTTTTGTGGAATTCTCTTCCATCTTCTGTATTTACTACTGAATTTAATCCCTTCACTTTAAAGTCTGCGTCTGTGCTCATATGCGTAATTTGCGCTAGAGGGTGAAGTTTTATCATTATTTGCACCTCTTGCTTGTATAGGGTTATTCTAGTGAGTGGTGGTAATGATTGTGATAGCTGTTTTAAAAAAAATCCTTGAATGGGCAGATATGTGGCAAAATGAACTGAATCTCCTATTCCCCCATCCAAAACATCATTCAGTATTATCCCAGAAAATCTACTCTTTTCAACATTAACCTCAGATGGATCATATGTCGCAACCACACAAATTT
>JABUQX010005179.1:27500-35000 GCA_015478945.1 Trachelipus rathkii
TGAATCGACATACGCCAAAAAATGGTTTAGTTGTTGCTGAAGGCATTTATACCTACATTCTCTCAAACGTGCTCAACCTGTAGGGAGACCTATAGAATATACCGAAGTCATATTGGATACGATGTTCTCTGATTACATGAATTAAGCTATCTAAAACCAACTTATGTATTAAAATAACATATGTGCTCATGCATTTATATAAAGCTCTTTCTCATTGATAATTATCTGAAATAAATTTGAAAACTGTTAGCATGGATATTATGTTCGCATTATTGATTAAGTTGTTAATGATATCTGTTTATTCGTTGGTTGTTGTGTGTTTAAGTATGTTATGTTCAATAGTTTCAGCTTTACTGAGGAATAAAACTTTACTTGTTTGTCTTTACCCGTTAGGTATTAAGAACGGTTAGGTAAGGTTATGATAATTTTGGTTAAATATTACTAATGTTAATGTAAAATTAATATTGTCATGGTTGGTGATATGTTTGATAAAGTGTGAATGGATTATGTTTTGTATGCTTGTTAGTTTATTTTACTGTTGATAAGTTTCGACCTTTGTTAATGTAGCAGTTTATTCTTGTTTTAAGATATGTCAGGTTTGTCGTTTAATTATAACTTCTTAGTTTAGCTATCTATGTTGGCTTTATTAATGTGAAAACTTTGTTACGGCTAGCATACCTTCGCTGCTATGTATGCTATTACACAAAGTTATGGTAAATGTTTGTTAATATTACCGTATTAATGTAAAATTAACATTGTTATGTTACAGACATGCTTGACAAGGTGTGAATAGTATACGTTTTGTACGAATGTTAGTTACTTTACTGTGTTTAAGTATGGAACTTTGTTATGTTAGCTGTTTATTCTTGTTTAAGGTGTGTCAAGTATGTCGTTTTGGGTTATATTCTAGTTCAGGGATGCTATGTTGCTTTAATTATGTGGAGAACTTTTGTTACGTCAACACATATTGATGATCTTTGTATAAAGAATGAATTTATGTTGTTTTATCCATAGGATCTCGAAATGTGACTTGAAACCATAATCAATAGATCATAGATCAATAGATCAATGGAATGGACAGGAGGGTGGCGGGATAGTGCTTTAGGGGGGGGGGGAGGGGGGGGGGGGGGGGGGGGGGGGGGGGGGGGTGTTTAAGAGTTTAAGATGTTAGAGAACCTGACCAATTTTAAGTAAAAGATTGACTTATATCAATAAATTAATAGATCACAACTGGGACAGGAGGGTGGTTGATGGTGGTTTTTTGATTTACTGATTGCTGATTTATGCTTTAGGGCTATGTAAAACATGAGCAATTTTGTAAAAAATTCTGAACTTGAACTCAATAGATCAATAGTCACGGAAGGGCTGAGGAGGGCAGTTTCATTTACTGAGTTATTTGATATACTGCTTTAGGTATGTTAAAACGTAATTTGTAAGTTATAAACATAAACAGAATAAGAAATTTTATTCATTTATTTATTTAATTATTTTATTTTTTATTTTTTATTTTTATTTTTTTTCTATATATGGTTCTGAAACATTATTTTCGAAATCTACAGACGCAATAACATATATAAAAAGAAACCAACATTGTTGTTATAACGATGTTTATTAATCGCACCGCATTGAACATGTCCGCTGCCAACACTGAGCAACCACAGTCACAACTAACATACTGCAGTCCAAGTGTTTATCCTTTCCTTCTTTTCTTACGACTAATGAGAATAAAGATACGAACGTATCATTTGCCTTTCTTCTCTATTCCTGCAGACCCTCCTCCGGGGGGGCCCTAGATCCCTGAATCCGAATTCCGCACAGACCGATAACCTGTCTCCAGTTTCAATCTTCTATATAATATATATATATTAGATACCCTTCTAAGGGGGGGAAGCAGAGGGACGTAATCTCGTCCTCGACGAGATTACGTCATCACATACCTCACATCCACAAATTTTAGCCCGATACGTTAAGCATAACATGGTTTTCAGGTCGAATTTGACCTTGGCGCTAAGGGGGCAACACCCCTTAAGGGTGACCTAGGTCATTAAACTCGCGTGGTGATCAGTTTAACAAACTACATAAGAAAATATTCCAAAGTTTGAAAGCGATACTCAATGCTTTTTGAATAGATATAGATAGGAGCGATTAATCGAATTTTAATTATAGCAATTCTTCTGGTAATTCTTCATCTAACAAGGAATCACCAACACCGTTTTGTGCTAGTGCGGATCACGATAAAATGATTGGCCATCAAAATGATATAATACATATTTAATACCGCCCATTTTAGGTGACTAATATAATATTCGGATATATATATACCCTAAGCTTTTTGAAAGCACCAAATGTTGTAAAATGTTGTTTTGCAACATTTGCAACATCCGATTGCAACTTCCGGATGTCAGGTTGGCTGCCAGTTGTGTACCCTATACTACTAATTTGATTCCTTAAGCGTCGAAAACCGTATGTTGGAAAATGCTGCATATGCAACTTCCGGTTGCAGCATTTTTTCGTCGACCTTGGTCCCCATACTATTTCTACCACGCGATTGTC
Organism: Trachelipus rathkii; assembly: GCA_015478945.1. NCBI lineage: Eukaryota > Metazoa > Arthropoda > Malacostraca > Isopoda > Trachelipodidae > Trachelipus > Trachelipus rathkii. The sequence goes on from JABUQX010005179.1 coordinate 30,054, forward strand.
TAGATCGTCCTACCTATCTAACATCTAGTTTGTACAATTTTATTTTCAATTATATTTATCGTGTTTGCCTTGATGTGTTCTCGCCATGAACTTAGAAAAGAAAAGGAAAAAAATCATTTTCATGCATATATTATAAGAGAAAGCAAAGTGATAAACGATGATAGAAATGCGCATCGGAATTTACATTAAAATTATTAACAATTGAACAATTAAAGTGAATTTTACATATATGAAAAGTCTACTGTAATAGCAATACAGAACCTTGATCAGAAATTGGTTCCAAATTTTTTTTTTCTCCATCTAAGACAATATTTTGTAGAATTTGCATGATTAGCTTAGATTTAATCACATAATTCATAAAGAAGATTTTAAAAGGTTAAGTGGTCACAATGAAGTCATAACTGGACATAAAGGACATAAACGAGATAATAGATTATACGATCATGAATTTAATGAGCATCAAAATTGACAGACTTTTTGTTGAATCGAAATAAAAGCAATGGTGAAAGAGAAACAAATATAATATTTTATATATATATATATATATATATATATATATATATACTTTATATATATATATCTATATATATAATATATATATATATATATATATATATATTATATTATATATATATATATTATATTATATATATATATATATATAATATATATATATTATATATATATATCGGACCACCTCCCTATTCTTATTTCTCTAAATTCCCCACATCAATCCCCCCCCAAAAAAGACTACCACATACACTAACTACAGAAAAGCAAAACTGGCCTGCATTTACTAACGCATATCGAACCCATAATTCAACCCAATACCAATCGCGATCAACATCCGCTACAAAGCACCTCCATCATTCACTTTAAAACAATACAATCATTTAAATCAGCAAACCTCTATATACCAAAGGCCGCACAGAAACAGCATACACCCCAAATCTTCTAATCCCGAGATCAGCAATCTCATTAAACAGATGAAACTCCGTCCGAAAACTCAATCCATACACCCCACAACATTTCCACCAAATAACAAACCTAAAACGCCAAATCTCTACTCAATAACTATCATAAGCTTTTCAGAATACCTACAAAAAATATCTCTCGCATAGACAATAAGAAAACCTACAAGTCAATCAAAAATTAAACAACTCCCTCAAACAACACCCCACATATCCCACGATCTGCCCATCTCTACCCAATAACTCCCTCCCTTCACCAAAGCAACAATCAGACAGTCTTGCTAAACATTATGCTAACATCTCCCGGAAACCTACCCACCATGATAATAGGAAAATAAAAAAAAAACTTAGAAAACTCCAATTAGAGTGATTAGACCACACCCTCCCACCCCCATTCACAACCAACATGATATCAGAAGCCATTAAAACCCTGAAAAATTCAAAAGCAACAGGTCCAGACTCAATATCAAACCTACACATAAAACACCTTGGAGAAAAAGCAAACCTCCTAATCACTGATAAATCTTCAACAAATTCTTGGCAACTAACTATATTATACCTTATTTATGTTGTACATTTAATATTAAATTTTTTACAATATTGAACATATAATATTGAATAATGAAATAATTATTGGTTAAATCGTTCCCGGGCTTTTTGTAATTTAGGCGCCAAACTTGGTCGTTTTTGGAGGCAAAGTGAATTAGCAGAAATGCCGTCAAGAAAGATTCTTTTTTACATTATTTGTTTTGTCTTTATATTGGATACAGATATATTATGATAAATATTATTTCATTACATGTTTTGAAACTATATTTTTAACACAAAACACTTTATATTATTAAAAAATAGTCAAAATATAGCCTTATTGCGTATTAAAAATATGATTATAGTTTATTATAAAGCGTTTTCCGTTGGAGTTTATTTTTAAGGAAAATGTCACATTTTAACGGGAACTTATAAAAAAGGTTTCTATATATATATATATATATATATATATATATAAGTGTTATATTATATATATATAGTATATATATATATATATATATATATATATATATTATATATATATATATATATATATATATATATATATATATAAGTGTGTGTGTATATGTGTGTGTTTGTGTGTGTGTGTATGACCATGAATAGATAACGAATGGTAAAGCGGACAGTGAAGAGAGAAGAGGCTTTACGGGTAGTCAAGAAACTGATAGTGGAGTTGACTGCAAACAATAAAAAATTTGACGATGTTTATATTTTTAAATGCGAATTCGGTTTTTAACTATAATTATACTTCCTGCCAATTTTTGGCTTCCTTTAATATTCTAAAAATGTGTTGAGAAAAAATGTACATTTGTGTGGCTTTGAACGCATTTCAATGGACCAAAATTTTGAAATAATATTCGGAGATGAGAATCAACTTAAAACCACAAAGGAATTCCTTTCAATGAAAGCTTTGCTTCTGATGAATAATTAACTTCTATGATTGACTTTCCTGTCTCCTTTCTCTTATTCTCTCATATTTTTCTTCCTTTTCAAACTTTCTCTTCCAACAATATATTAATATTTTTGACCAGAAAACTCTTACATTACAAGTTAATAATTCTTTTTCTTTTCACCTCTTATTAATATTGCTAGATTGATGTTTCAAAAAAGATTTTTAATTAGTGATTTTTTAAACGCTTGATATATATATATATATATATATATATATATATATATATATATATATATATATATAATATATAATATATATATATATATATATATATATTATATATATATAATATATATTATATATATATATATATATATATATATAAGGTGCGGCAAAACCAATTGAGCAGTTTTGGGGGTTCACTGTTGAGGGGTGAGTGGGGGAGGCAGATGCTCGTGGTCTCATTTTCTTTCGCCGACATTCCCATTTTAGTATCGAACATGGTGTGGACGGGAGTACAACGCGGCTTTGCAGTGCGGACGTTTTATGAAAGCAACAATTATGTGATTGCGGCGCAGAGAGTTTTTCAAGGACGATTCAACATTCCGCGTAACGATCCCGTTCCTCATGCTAACGCAATTCGGTTCTTGGTTAGACAATTAGAGTCAACTGGTAGCACACTACAAACATATACACATGGCCGACGGAGATACATCAGAACACCAGAAAATGTGGAGCGAGTAAAAGCAGTGGTAGTCCAGCCGTCTCGACGTTCTGCCCGACGGCATGCTGTTACTTTGGGAATATTCGAACGCAGTTTGAGAAGGATTCTGCATATGGATTTACATTTCCATCCATATAAAATAATGATGGGTCAGGAATTGAAGCAAAAAGATTATGTAAACCACCGAAATCTGTGTGCGCAAAAGCTTGCACAGATCCCTCCCGAAGCAGCCTTCTTCAGTAGCGACGAGGCGAAAGCTTATGGTTACTCTGTGTTTTTTGAATTTTACAATTTTATTTGTGATGTTTTATTAATAAAGTATTATTTTACGTGCCTAGGGTGACTATCCTGTATATATATATATATATATAATTATATATATATATATAATATATATATATATATATATATAATATATATATATTATATATATATATATATATATATAGTATATATATATATATATATATATATATATATATATATATATATATAGTGAGCATGGTGGTTATGTCCGAGGTTAGAGAGCTGAACAATTAAAGAATGAGATTTTTGGAAAGATGACCAGAAAAGGAGGAAGTATTTAAATTGATAGATCAGAAGAACAGTATCAATGTAATAAATTAATGCAACAGAAAGGAATTACATAAATTTAGTGAGAAGAGAAAGGCTGATAAGGCAAAAATCCTATATTTTACCCTTCAAAGAAAGGTTGCTATAGTGAGACCACCCCAGATGTGTAACGCAAATTCCGTATAAGGAAGATGTCAACCACATAAATAACAAGCAATTGGAATGTTGTGAGAAAACTTCGAAGGTACCTCAGAACACCTTAATTAAAACCTCTTACCAACTTCTTATTAAAAGAAACAATATGATTATTTCAAGTAAAATTCACTCGATAAAGAAACCCAAAGAATATTAAGAACAAACTTTGGTTTAAGTTGTGCTGAAATAAAGATGGAAGTGAATTTTAGAGGCATTGAAATGAATTCTGCTTACCCTGTCCCAATTTGAAATACTAGAAAAATCATTTCAGTTGCTGTACGACCACATTGCCGGAATCTGCTGTTTGTTGCTGGGTGGGAATTCTTTTGGTATGGAAAAAATAATGAAGGTTGGAATCATCAACATAATAGTGGATATATAGTTGAAGCGACAGGTAGATGATCATTAACTAAAAGTATAAAAAAGGGAGTTGCTGATGCGATAATGCTCTATGGAACACCACTATTGATAGATTTAAAGAATATCAGTGACCGACTACCTCAGCTACTGTTGAAAGAATTTAAAAAATCTGAGAGAAAGTTAGAAGTGAAGGTTGATGCCGAAAGAGCGAGGTGTAAAATTCAAAACATTGTCCAAGTTCATTCAAAAACTTTCCATATGCCTAGTGTCCCAGCAAAAGGAAAATAGAACAGAGAACAAAATGAAACTATATATCAGGGGCGGCCAACCCGTGGCGCATGCGCCAAACGTGGCGCATTGGATGATTATAAGTGGCGCATTGTTACGGGCTACTTTTTGGTAGATTTTATTTTTTAACTGAGCTACGTCAGCCTATTTCTAACGAATTTATTTAATGAAAACGAAAAATTCATTTTATTTCCAGAAATTTGTTAAATCTGGCAAGATATAAAGAAGTATGTAACAAATATCGTAATGTTTATGAATCTTTTTATAGCGTCGATCATACTATGTGTCGACTCTCATATTCAGTATATTTTCCCGCTAAAACTCATGTTTGAAACATGATTTTAAATTTCCGTGTAATAAAACATCGTCAATGATCATCAGTTGAAATTTTGTGT
>JABUQX010005179.1:40000-52500 GCA_015478945.1 Trachelipus rathkii
ACATGAATCTTACAAACACACGATAATGAAAACTCTGCTTAACACATTTCCATATATCGACATTTTTAACGATATTAAGACCTATCCTTGACATTTTATACGGATTAAATTCGCAAATGTTCCAGTCATCTTCGTTTAATATTAACAAAACATCAAATTCAAAATCAGTAAAATCTGTCAGTAAGCATAATTTGCGGATAATACAATCCTTCCATAGAATTATTAGACCGTGCCGGTCCCGGGTTGGTGATTTTCAATACAATATAGACCTTATATTATCGAGAACAATATAATATGAATGAGTTTCAGTCATTCTGTCAAAAATATCTAGATACCAACTTCCTTCACAACGAATTAGAATCACATAGAAAGACGGTTTTTTCGTTCCTTGTTTTGTAATTGTCAATAGCCTAGAGAAGGTCTATGTTACTTACAATGAGAGACGAAAGCTTCGCATATGTATATTAGGTGTTTTAAAATTGTGATTTTTATTGGGTATTTTGAAGATACTAAAATAGATTCCTAATAGGTTAACAGAAGGGTTTTTAATCACTTCATTATTATATATATATATATTATTATATATTGTTTTATTAAAGTTTATGTTTTGTTTATTTTTTTTTTTGGTTTTTGTTTTTTGTTTGTGTTTTGGTTTTGCTTTTTTTTTTAATTTAGCTGTTTTTTTTCCTTTGTTTTTGTTTCTTGTTTTTTTTTTTTTTGTTCTTTTATTTTTTTCTTTATTGTATTAGTTTTTTTTTTTTTTTTTTTTTTATGTTTTTTTTTTTTTTTTTTTTGGATATTTTTTTTTTTTTTATGTATTTTTTTTTATTTTCTGAGTTGGAAATAATTATTCTCATTTAGGTTTATTTTTTTTTGTTTTTTTGTTTTTCTTATTATTAATTATTTATTAGTATTTTATTTATTATTAGACATATAATTATAAGTAGTTACTTTTATTTTTATTTTATTATTTTATTTACACATTATATATATTATGCTATTATTAATGCTAGTTTTAATTATCCATATTTGCATTTAATTTCCTTTTTTATTGAATCTATATCTTATTTTTATTTTTTGTATATTCTTGTAACTATATACTTGTTATTATATTATATATATTTAGATATTTATTATTTTATTTTTTATATTATATATATTATTTATTTATTTATATATATATATTATATTATTTTTTTTTTTGTGATATTTATTTTAATTAATTTTGTCTGTTATATTATTATATATATTTATTATTATTTTTTATTATATGTATTTATCTTTTTTAAAATGCTATCTTTCTGTACAATAACAAAAACATATATTTTTTTGTTTTTTTATATAATAGAAAAATTTTTTTAGCAAAAGGTAGAATTGTCAAGGGTAATAGTTCCGTTTTTAAAAGGTAATGTATCAACATACGATATTTTAGAAAAAGATAATCGCTATTTTATAATAATTGCTTCTAGGTTAGAGTTGCTATTCGTCGTTTGATATTTATAGCAGAATGTGTTTGAAATGGCATGCAGTCGATATAAAATATAAAAAATAAATAACTAAATAGATAAATAAATAAATCAAATTTCCTCCATGAATATAAAAATTTATATATTTTATATTTTCCGTCTTACATATGTATATTTATTATGTTACATTTTATTATATTATTATTTATGATTAATTATAATTATATATATATATATATATTATTATATATCTATATATATTATACTATATTTATATTATTAACCTTTTTATTTACTATTTATTTTTTATTATTTGATATTATTATGGTCCTAGGGGGTAATAGTCTGGATGGTTTGCCGGGTATATTGACTTTAACACATATATAATTACCGGATTACTCACAGATAGACGATACTGTACCCGCTATATATATACCGTACCGTTATGATTTCTGTAGGTTAGCTTAACCCGGTACAGCCCTACTATACTAATATATGATAGATTATCTGAGAGTATATACATAACTTTAGTGGTGAGGAGAGAGTGAGTAGAGCGTATTACGGTATACCTAACATCACCTATTATGTAGTAACTAATAGTATATTTTAATATTAATGGATACTGCCTTATATTATATAGTATTGTAGCCATCTTCAATTCACTATATTTAATATCAACTAGTATACGTTCTTACTATAGTGAGGCTTGAGACTTGCCGCCGCTACCTACCTAGTATCTCTTATATACTAGCAATTAGGAAAATATATAATTACTTACTTACTACTGCTATGTATGCTTATCTATCTCCTTACTACCTATATATATAATGACTAGTATAATATTCGGTGACAGATAAGAGTATAAGTGACATCTCACTATTGAGATGTATTATTCTTTTATTAGTAACCTATAGTTTAATTAACATAAGTTATTATTACGTTAGGTTTACATCCTACTATTTGTACTCTAATTATAGTTTAATATACTAACCGTAATATTATATTCGGCATGTAATATGTACTCACTTATATGGAATATTATTTGGGTTTATTAATTATATGTTATTTATTTTTTATTTACTATTATTTATTATATTATTATATATACGAGTATATTTTATCTTCACTTGCATTTAACTAGACATTATATTAAGTTGACTAATATAACTAAAAAAAGTAAAAGACAAATATGTAAAATCTCAGAATATAATACTTCGTGACTTGCTTATATAATTTCTCTCTACTTCAAATATCTCTGATGGTTATAAATATAGCAAAGAATTACAGGAAAAAGCTCAACATCCAATGGCATCGAGCTATAGAAGCGACTACATATACTGGAGCTTTAAGCTCAGTAAAGCCAATCAGGAGATTAGACGGAGAGGTGGAGGAGATTCCTTCGACGCGATTTGTACAAATTGTGGATGGTGCTATGCGCAGGAAGAGACTGGCTTCCGCGTAGCAGCCTGATTTGCATGGGGCCTTAATGGGATTTTCTCTAGGGAGAGCCGAGGAGGTGGCTCGAATCTCAGCATTGGATCGCGAAAGGAGATTTGATATGTTTTCGTTTGAGTTATGGTATATATTCAGAATGATAAGTGGAAAGGCGTGAACCTTGGTAGCAAGTAATGGAATAATTCGGTTTTGCCAGAGCATATTGATGCTGAGAGAATAATCTAGGGAGTTTGATTAAGGGAAAAAGACCGGATGTTTATATAAATCTTATTCTCTGATGAACCCGATTGGATATGTTGGGAGTGAGATGAGGTGGTGTTATCCTGGCATGCAATGGAGTTAAGAATCGTAGCAAGCATCTGCCCCATAATGTAAAAAAGGGTGATTAAAAAAGCGAGATTATGTAGGACTCGACTATCTTCGTGAGATGATCAAATCATTCCAATGACTAACATAGCCTTTGTTAGCCGAAATGACTCCTATATGAAAGTGATATTAGATAAGAGAAGACTCGAGTAGGATGAGTGGTTGGATATTTGTATTACAGGCTATGTTAGAGGTGGCCAGATCTAATGGTATAATCTCAGACACGCGAGTATGAATATATTCGTACCTATAGAATCTGGTGTTGAACTGCTTTTATAAGCATGAGTAAAAGAAAAATAGAAAAAAGATAAATGAATAATTGGGTAACCCTTTAAATAGTATAACAACTCCATTATGCAGTCTTTTGATAGATCCTATTTGAAAATAAAAGCTTTTTAAGATAGAAGTGAACTAAAGTGGAAAAGTACTTTATAATAGTTGGAGTAGGAATCATGAGAAGTAATAATAGAGTAGTGTGTCCTGATAGTTATAATGGATAAAATATATCACTGAGTATAAATTGTTTTATAAAATTATGCAGTAATAAATACACAGTAAGATTGAAGATATATACTTATGTAAGTAAATATCAGTAAGTGCAGAGTAATAAGACTAATTGGTCTACGGTGAGGGAAATGGGTTTTAGATTTGTTACATATATTACTATAAACGGTTGGGTGAAAGCAGGGAGCGTTGACCTGTGCTCCAATTCCTGTATTAATATAATATATATATAATCAATATGGTACTCAGTATATGTGGGAAGATCTGGTAGGTCGGAAATAACATGAGTGGAGATAAATGGAAGTGATGATTTGCGATATTCCTCGCTGCGGATGACTTTTGGTAGTATTGTTGGTATTGACATGAATTCAAATATCATATTGAACTCATGATACTTTTACGGGCATTAAACGTATCTTTTTGAAGCGTTTGGTGCACAAGAACGGAGTTGCCGAGAGAGAGACCGTGGTAATGAAGGATAAATCGAGGGGACAGACAGGGTCAAAGGTTGTATTTGGTTGGATCACGATTTCTCTGGAGGCTAACGGTCTGGAGAGTCCCTGGAGGTAAGTTTGAATGGAGAAAGACTGAGACAACGGACCAGTTTAAAATACCTTGGGGTGTGCACTAACTGGTGAGGTAAAACGACACAAATGTTGGACATTTTATTTAAAATAAATTATAGTCCAGATATTTTTGGGATTTGTAATGGGACGAGAGTAGTCAATGTTGTTCCCACTTGTTAAAGGAAAGAGCAATATTTCGAGAGAGTCAAGATGGTGATATACCAGAACAGTACTCAACACTTTTTCTCATGAAGACCAATCCCTGATGTAAATCGAGTGCATAGAGAGGCATAGGGGTCTTAACAAGTAAAAGAGGCAATTGGAAGAAGAGCTATAATTTGGAAGGTTACGTGCGATGATGCGTAAGTGGTTATTGATCGCTGACTGTCATTCTCAGTATGGGTCAGAATCTATAGTAAGAAGACAGGAGGAGAAAATTGAGGATATTAAGTGTGTAATCGCGGTATTTAGGCGTTATGAGAAGTACGTTGAGCTTTGTGGAAGAGATTGGACCAGTTCTGCGGTTGGTAACGTTGACCTAATGTTAAGAGTGTATGGAGGAATTACTATTACGTAGTTGCCCAGAAGATTTTAATCTAATTGATTATTGGTACCTGGAGGTGAAGAAAGGAAGTTTAGTCGGAAGACCTAAAGTTTAGAATATGGAGCGACAACGTTGTACTTGGCGGCGAATGGGTTGAAAAGAGAGGTAATGGGAGCGTTCCTAGAGATGTGGAGGCTCCTGAGATAGTGAGATGGATCAGATTAGTCGATTAGGAATGACTGGTTTCTGTAAGCAGTAATTTACTATCTTACTACTAACTGACAGATTATGCAATGCATCTACACAGGAGATTGGTGATGAAAAGGTAGAGATAATTTTTAATTTATATATAATATATATATTTATTATATTATATTATTAGTATTATTATATTATATATATTATATATTATTAATTATATATTTATATATATTTATATTATAATTATATAATTATATATATTATTATTATTTTAATAATTATTATTTATATATATATTTATTTTAATATATTATAATTTAATATATATATATATTTTTTTATATAATATTATTTCTATTATATAATAAATATATACTTTTATCATATATATATTATATATTATTATATTATTTAATATATATATTTATATATATATTGTATTTATATTATCATAATTATATTTATATTAATATATTATATATATCATATATATTATATATATATTATTATTGTAATATTATTTATTATTATATTTATTTTCTCTAATTATATATTATATAATAGGTATATATATTAGTAGGTTGTTATATGATTTATATTATAATTACTTTATATTATTATTATATTTTATATTTTTTTTATTCTAATTACTATATACATAATATATAGGTGTTATTATATTTACTATTTACAGTATTCATTTTTATATGATACGTATATCACTTACTTAATTTCAGTTTCAAGGTGATTGTTCATTCCTCTTTAATTTGTTGTGTTTTATGTTAGGTTTTTATTTAACCGGTTTATGGTTTAAGGTTAATGTTATTTATTTAAGCTGTTTGACTTTAGTGTTTTATTGGTGGTTAAGGTTAGGTTATGGGTCTTTTATTACGAGTTGTTCAGGTTTAGGGTTAGGTATTGTGTTATGTCGTCTCTCTATGGTACATAACTAATCCTATCTCTCATACCTTTATCTTTACCTTAACCTAACTTAATATCTCTAAATCTTCTTGTTACAGGCCATTTTATTTTTCTCTCTTTGAAATCTTAACTTAACTTCATATATCTCTATGATCACAATCTTAAAACAAAATTACACAGAAATAACTCAGCGCGTTGATATTATCCTAGGAATTAAATATTCTTAAAGGAAAAGAGAGAGTGATTATATGTCCATATTTATATTAATATCATATAATTATCAGATTTAATAGGGTTCAGGGTATTATATATAATTTTGTTAAATATATACTTTCGTGTAAGAAAATACCCTTAAATATTATGTATTAATAATATTTATTTCTAACTTATTTATTATTTATTTATTTATAGTATTGATACTCAATAGTAACTATTAAGTGGTAAGTTGGAATATAATATTTATGAATTATGCTTCTATCCTCAATACTTAAGATATGTATCTATAACTACATTATAATTAATTAATTTTAATATTTTATTAAAAATATAATAATATATATCTTTAATCTAAAAAAAAAATTCAAAAAATCCATTTTTTATTTGAAGATTAAGTTGTATTTTATTTACGGCATATACTCTCGACTATATACAACCAATAATCTTGAATAATTTATCAACATTTTTCGAATAGGATATATTTATTACTATATATCTTTTACTTTTCTACATTTTTATTCCTTATTTTTAGGGTTTTGACTTCTCCGTCTATTTTATATTTCACTCATACTTCTACCTATCCTGGTATTATTTACTAAGCGTTCACACTTACTTCGATCTCATAGTGACCGTCTTATAATAATTATCTAATATCCTTATATAATATTACTATTATTATATTGTATCTTTAGATATCATCATTACTCTCTATATACTATTTATATAATATTTATCTATATTATATATATATTTATATAATATAATTAATATATTATTATATACTATTATTTATATTTATGTTTTTATATATATTAATATACTATATATATTCTATTATTTATATTATTATTATTATATTTTCTGATTATTATATATATATTTAATATATTTCATATTAATATAATATAATTAATATTATTATTTTAAAGTTTGAAATTTATTTTAATTTTCATAAATTTTATTTTAAATATAACACATTTAAGGTTAATATAAATATATACGGTAGTATACTGAAGACCAGGCAACTAACTTTCCCATTCACACTTTTGTGAAAAATAATTACTTACCATGTGAAAGATTCTGAAGCGTAGAGGCTAATCACGCATCACCTGCCTTTACCGCTGCGTCAGCAACACTATATCTTATAGGTTAGACTGGGTTAATCTTGCAACGACTCACTGACCAGATACCACTTTTTCGTTGGGCACATAATCCGCGAAAAACAATTTTCGATATTCTCTGACATCTAATCATTAGCCCGTTCGCTAGTTTTTACTGGGTCGTCTGGCGCCGGGCTCAAACCCGGACTAATTTACCGCGGTTCTTGCCGCCAAATACCAATGTAATCGTCTATATCCTACCAAGTGGAGGCATATATTGGTATCAAAAAATTTTGCTAGTTCCCTTTTTTTAACTAACGACATTAAAACCGCGCAACCTAGGAGCCGCAAGAATATGGCAAGAGGTCGGGGTCTTTCGGCGCTCCTGGTGGAGCGTTTCGAAGTTGGGGGCTTCGTCCGCCTCGTGTCTCTCCGTCCTCGGGCTCGAGGCCCCTAATATATAAATAGGTTATCCAGTTGAAGCCCTTAAATTTGTTTTATTATAAAATATAATTCTAAGATATCAAGTTTATTACTTTAAGGCCAGCCTTCTTCCTCTAAAATTTTACAAAAGCTTCTCAGTGAATGAATGTGCAATACATTGTCATATATAACTATATATTTATATATATATTATTAATTTCTATTATATATAATATATATACATATATAATTATATATTTTAAGTATTACTATTATATTATACTATTTTAGTATATGTATATATTATACTTAGCTATTATATATTGATAGGTTTCTTATGAGGTATATATATTCATATACGGTATACTATATATATATATATATATATAATATATATATATATATATATATATATATATATATATATATATAGTATTACTATAGTATATATATAGTATAATATAATCTGTGGGCTAGATTAGGTAGTATGATAGTTACATTAAGTAGAAAAATAGACCAACAAATTGTGTTATGATCAGGAAATAAATTAATCTTTATTAAAGTGTATTATACACTTCTGGTAATGAGCAAATACGGCACAGATTATTGAGATGGACCGATTGTCTAAAATAAAGACGTTGCCACCTTGAACAAGAGGTTGAAAGATAATAAATAAGGATCAAATACTGGGCAACCTGAGTTTAAAGATCAAATGTGTCACTTTCTATTCTAATTAATTAAGCATATGTATATTAATATATATATAGTTAATGTATCGTATAAGTATATAATATATACTAAGTATATAAATATCATAATAATATGTTTATATATATTCAATATATATATACTATATATATATATATCCTTATAAATATTATATAGTTAAATTATTTACTATTATAATTCTATTTATATATGATATATTGTTATGATTTTCCTACTATATATATAATAATATATAATATATTTTATATAATATATATAATTATTATTTATTATATATAATATTATATATATATATTATTAGTATATATATATATATATAATCATATTATCTATTAATATTATATATATATATATATATATATATAAGATCACAGTGGGGTAAAGTGCCGCTTTACAAACGCTTAGGGTTCGTGGTTCGCCCCTCAATACTCGTCTATACACGGCAATATGCAAACGATGCTCGAACTTTAGAACCGACTACTGGAAGTGACACCAATATTTGCTTTTCTTGTAAGAGATTTTCTGTATTCGATTGACGGTTCACGGCATGATGTATTCTTACACTAATCCAAATACAAATGCCACATTAAAAAATGTCAGCAGATACAACAGAACACCCTTTTGTAACATACAAAACACATATTCTATCATTCCTCTTTGATAGAGAAGTCCACCTGTCAGAAATCGAAACATGCCCATTGATACCTAGAACATTTTGAATATGATGAGCTGAGGGAAAAGTTGCTATCAACCTTAAATCTCTGTGTAGCATTTCCACTTGGTCGGGAAAACAAAAGAGCACACTTTTCCCAGATAAAAGTTCATATTGCTGTAAGTGAAAGAACCCCTATTAAAGGCACATAGAGGTTCAGTTTATATATATATATATATATATTATACTAATATATATATATAATAATATATATATATATATATATATATATATATATATACTATATATATATAATATAGTATATATATATATACTAATATAAATATATATTATATAATATATTTATATATGATATAGTATTATATATATTAATAGCTGAATTATATATATAATAAATATATATATACGATATTATAAAATAATATATATAAATAATATATATACATATATATATATAATATATATATATATATAGTATATTATATATATATATATATATATATATACTGATATATATATATTGATATATATTATATATATCATATATTTATAGATAGTATATTAATATATTTATAGTATATATAATAAAAATAATGATATATAATATATATATATATATAATATATTATATATATATATATATAATATGTATATATATAGTATATTATATATATATAATCGCAGGAATAGTGCGTTATAGTGCGAGTATAAACTCAAATGTCTCGCATTCGGAATGGGAACATACAATTATATACCTATATCTAAACATAAAACTACCCAATTTCTTTTATAATTTTTTTGAAATTGCATTGATTCAAGTAACAGTTTCAGATTTTTTTTTCATCTTAATATCTTCTAATATTAAAAATTGGCATACTACCTTATTCTGTGGTAAGTTAACCCTCACCCTAAACATAAAGTTGTCAGAATATGTTTTTATTGACACATTCACACTTTGCTCCTTTTTTCCCAGCTTTACGCGTTTGTAAAAATAACCCACTTGAAACAAATAATCTAGACTTCTAGAGCTACGGTCCTTTAACCTTATTAATGCAGTAATAGATTATGTATTCTTTCTTCTTACTGAAGATGCCTCCTACTATCATTATAGCTTTGTGTTTCTGTTTTTCAAAAGCACTACTGACTTTGAAAACATGAGGCAAGGTGTATGTATTACATAATAAAGCAATTGTTGGTCTTGTTTTATAACAAATCAACCAAATCACAGCTGTCATTCCTTGTGTTTAATTTCTACTTAATAGAATATATACCATATACATTAGACTAGTAGGAATTAGGAATGTCGTCAAGTCAAAAAAAAAACACTCAGGTATTTTCCTAAATAAATTAAATTCTTTATTCACCCTAGTGCGTAACAAACAATTTTTGGGCAATAAACCCAGAGTAAAGATATATTATAACCCTATGGCCTGAAGCAAAACAATTTCTTAAAATGGATTTATTACTTTATAGTAAAACACTTAAACACATATTCCCAATAATTAAATACGGAATTTATAATGTTCTAAATTCCAAGAGAGTTGATAGGGTTATGAAATATAATAATTTGTGAAAACAAGGGCAGTATCTTTTTCGCCATTCGTAAGTGAAACCCTTTTTCAGGACTGCGCTCAGTATTTAACCAGTTTACCTGCTCTGGAAACCGACTGCTGTAGACTGTATCCGACTATTTTATGTGGTTGGTCTTTTCAATTTTTCATGGATGATGACATGGGTAAGGTATGGGTCTGAAATAATCCGTCAGTAAAGTTTATTTAAACTATGTGCGTGAGGATAATTTTTAGAAAAATCAATACTTTATTTCGTAACCAACGTATGAACAAACATTATTATATTGACAAGGATTTTAAGAGGTAAGGGGGGGGGAGAATTGAAAAGGATGCCGAAAAAAAGATTAACATAGTTAAGTGTTTATGGTTTGGGGATGTTTATGATAATATAGTTGTTCGATTTTTTTAATGGTAAGAGAATGGTATTTTAGAAGTTTGTGTTGTAGATGGTCTAAGTTATGTTCACTTTGAATATTATTAAAATTATTGAAATTGTGTATGCAATAGGTTTCAATTAGTTTTCTTTTTTGATGGCTTGAGATGCATATTAAGTTTTGCATGGAATTGGTGTTGATAAGGTGGTTGAATTGTGATCTGTGTGTGGTTAGTGAAGAGTTTTGATTTTCTGTGAGTAGATCGTATGAGTGTTGATATTTTCTTCTGGTAAAATTGTTTGTTTCACCTATTATGTTTTTGGACATTGGTTGCATGGTATGGTGTATATACATTGCAGAGGTTCAGAGGTGGTTTTGGAGGGTGAAAAAGTTTTTTTAAAGGGAGAGCATTGGTGGAGGTAATCGTAATGTTTTGGGGTATGTGTTTCTTGAGGTGTTGTGTGGTTCTTAAAGGAATAGGGAGGTAGGAGATGTTCCTAATATTGTTTGTGGAGGGGGGATTGGTATTATTGTTATAGTATGTTGTTCTTGCTTTTCTATATGCTTTATTGATGATGTGAGTAGGGTATTGTAGTTTATTGAACGTATTTCTGATTAAATTATTTTCTTTATTGAGATTGATGGGGAGGCAGATTCTGAGGGCTTTGATGTAAAGTGCGGTAAGGGTGGCTATTTTTATGGAAGTGGAGTGTGATGAGAACCAGTGTATGTAAGAGGGATTGGAGGTTGGTTTGCGGTATACAGAAAAGTTAAGGTAGAAAGAATTGTGCCAAGAGATAAGTGTGTCTAAGAAAGGAAGTTTGGAGTTATGAGGGTATTCTAGGGTGTATTGTATGGAAGGATGTATGCTGTTAATATGTTGTAATATGTTTGTAGGGTCTATGTTGTGAGGTAAGGATACGAAGATGTCGTCGACATAGAGGTGCCAGTTAGAATGTTGAAGTTCAGGTAGAGCAATAATGTGGTAGAGTTCTGTGAGTTCTATATAGATATTGCTAAGAGTAGGTGACAAAGGGGAACCCATGCTGAGTCCGTTTTTCTTTAGGAAAAAGGAATTTTGAAATTGGAAAAAAATATGTTCAAAGGAGAGATGTATTAAGTTAAGTATAAGCGGAAGAGGATAAGAGAGTTGAATATTGTTATCAAGAATGTGTTGTTCTAACATGTGGAGGGTTGTATGAACAGGAACAGATGTCAATATTGAGGTAACATCAAAGCTGTAAAAGTTGTGTGCAAGGATTTAAATGGCGTATAAAGTCTACAGTATTAGTGATGTGTGATGTGGAAATATGTCCAATGAGAGGTTTAAGGGAATTACCTAACCATTTAGATAGTTTGTATGTGTGGGAATCAATATTAGAGATAATAGG
>JABUQX010005179.1:57500-60000 GCA_015478945.1 Trachelipus rathkii
CTTTAGGGTATGTAAAAGTACAAGTTTTTTAAGAAAAAAAAATTAGTAAAAACAAAAATGATTTAAACAAATAAAACAAAAATAAATAGGTTACGTTTTTGTATGCTGTTAGGTACTTTACTGTTGTTAAGCATGGAACTTTGTTAATGTTAGCAGTTTATTCGTGCTTAAGGTGTGTTAGGTTTTGTCGTTGTACATTGGGGTATTCTTATGTACTGGAGATGCCTTAGGATATGCTTTTATTAATGGGAAAACTTTGTTCGATTAGCATATATGTTGTCGTGGTATAAAGAACTTGGTTTTTTTAATGTTATGTTTTAATCTCGAAATGATCTCTTGTGATATGAAACAATAGATCAATATATCAATAGATCATGGGAAGACGGACAGAGGGGGAAGGAGGGTGGGGAGGGTGGTTTGATTTACTGATTTACTGCTTTAGGGTATGTAAAAGTACAAGTTTTTTAAGTTATAAACATGAAAAGAATAAAAAAAATAATAAAAACAAAAATGATTTAAACAAATAAAAAAAAAATAAATAAAAGTTTTGTGTTATTTTATACAAAATATGGTTTGATTTACTGATTTACTGCTTTAGAGTGTGTAAAAACGTAAATTTTTTACGTTATAAACATGAAATGCATAACAATTTTAGTAAAAATTATACTTTTTAAACAAAATAAATTAAAAATAAATAAAAATAATAAAAATTTGAAAATAAACTAAAAAATTTAAATCTAAAACAAAAATTAAATACAAAGAATAAATGTAAAATGAAACTTATAATATAAAAATAGCAAACATTATATTTTAGTTGACGTTTACAAAAAGAAAACGAGATTTTGAAAATAGAAATGTCAGTCTGAGGCTAAACGAATGTTTACCAACTCAGCACTGCACCTGCTCCAACACCGGTATCGGTACCAACTCTGTCTCCTTCTCAGACTTCTTCATCCTTCCTCCTTCTTCCTCCTTCCTTCTTCCTTCTTCCTTCTTCCTTCTTCCTTCTTCCTTCCTTCGTCCTTCCTCCGTCTTCTGTTTTGGGCTCCGTGCATTTCTTCTGGGGACTCCCCTCCGGGGAGGTCTCTGACACCCTTTACGACCTTACAACCATCATATTCGAGTTCTACGACCTAATAAGCGTATATTTTGATTACCAATATGGGACTAAACGAATTTATTTAACTCAGCACCTCACCGGCTCCAGCACCGGTGACGCTGTCAACTCAAATTTCTCTGACTCTCTCCTTTTGGAGGGTGTATTGTTATAACAAAATATGACTTGAATCAATAGATCAATAGATCAAGGATGGGATGGGGAGGGTAGGATGGGTGGTTTGATTTACTGAGTTTGTGTGTAAAAACGCAAATTTTTTTCGTTATAAACATGATGAGCCTAAAAATTTTAATAAAAACAAATTGTTTTAAGCAAATAAAACAAAAATAAATAAAAAAAATAAATAAAAAAATAATAAATGAAAAAATAAAAATTTGAAAAGCAAATAATTTTTTTAAAAATATAAAAAAATAAAATAAAAAATAAAAAAAATTAAAAAATAAACAAAAAAATAAAAATAAAAAATTTGAAAAACGTAATTAATTTTTTTAAAAAATATAAATAAAAAAAATAAATAAAAATAAAACACCAAGCATAAAAACAAAATGAAACTTATAAAAATATATGACTAGACTCAACTTTGACAGGAAGGATATAAATCGATAATAGACTATATGATAGTATCAGGTAAAAGAATGATAAGAAATGTAAAGGTGATACAAGGAGTGTCATTGGATGCGAATCATAGGTTGGTGGTGGCAGATATGAAGATAAGTGGCGAAACAACTGTTAAGGAACAAAAAAGAACAGTGATCAAAGTAGAAAGGCTTGGTGAACAAGAGGAGAGAGAAAAGTACAAACATAAAATGCAAGAGACCTTGAGAAGCGGAGTGGAAGATGGGAACTTGCAAGATGTAATAAAAGAAGTTGCAGAGGAAACGCTTGGTAAAAGGAGGGTAGGAGGAACAAGAAAAAGACACACACCATGGTGGAACGAAGAAGTAAAAGATGCAATCAGAAAGAAAACAGAGAAAATGAGAAAATGGCCGAAGAAAAGAAGAGGAGAAGCGAGAGAGGAGTATGTACAAGCAAGAAAAAAAAAAGAACAAAAAAAGGAGGTGGCGGAGAGGGGGGAAGCGGAGGAGGAGAGATAGGAGGAAGAGGAGATTACAATGGAAGAATATGAGGATGCTATAAAAAAGATGAAAAGGGGCAAAGTGCCAGGAGAAGATGGAGTGGCAGTAGAGTTGGTGATGGAGGGAGGAGAGGAATTGAAGGAGAGAGTTTGTAACCTGTTAAACATTTGTTGGAGAGAGGGAAAAGTGCCGGAGAGATGGGGAAAGCTATAATAATACCAATATATAAAGGTAAAGGAGATCCAAGCAACTGTGACAACTACAGAGGAATAGCATTGATAGACCACCTGGCAAAAATCTACGAAAG
>JABUQX010005179.1:65000-67500 GCA_015478945.1 Trachelipus rathkii
TTCTCGTTTAAAGACCTCGTAAACCTTCCAAATGGTCTTAAATATTCGACAAACTTAATTGGAACGAAGAACCAAGTGTAAACATGCTAGAAATGAAGTACAACTAAATGCAATATATATATATATACCCCTATGTATTTATGCCTCCCGTCAATTCAACAATTATATATATATATATATATATACCCATATATATATATAATATATATATATATATATATATATATATATAATATAATATATATATATATATATATATATATATATATATTATATATATATATATATATATATATATATATATATATTATATATATATATAGAGAGAGAGAGAGAGAGAGAGAGAGAGAGAGGATAAAGGATCCTCCCTTGTCCATCGCCCGCATATTTCCTTGGAGTCGGTGGCCTCCAATATTGGGGTTTGTGCAGCAACTGATTTGCCGACTTTGTTCTGGTGCACAATTTTCTTTTTTATATAATTTCAGCAACGTTAACAGAGTTTATTCTAATTTCCATTTTGCGGAACCCGACCTCTTTTTCTTCAAGACCCTCATATTCTTGATCCAAACTTAGGTAATTACTAACCATCATCAAACCCTACTAGGTTTCCTCTTACTGTTCCCTCCATTTTCATCCAAATGTGAATGTTTTGCGTATGTGCACAACGACGTTAGTAGTATACGATAAAAAACAGCAGCAAAAATTGCAGGCATGTCAGCAGGTGACTTGGGTAAAGCCCACAACTCTGGAGGAGATTTGTGATTTTTCCAGTGGCAACAGCGCACGTCAGTGACAAAGGCTTGTTTTAAGATTGAGGGCTAGGATTTCAATCTTAAATAGAACAGGAAATCCAAATGCCATGTCGGCAGTTTTTTTGAAATTCCTTTTCAACTCTGTTAAATTTAGACAACTTGATGTGTCAAGGTTTAGAGATTTCTAAGGTCGTGAGACCAGCTTTTTAAAAGTCTTGAAGAAATTTTCGGAGATTTTGACGTGAAACCAAGAGGCCAATCCTCTCAAAAGTATATTTTGGTTTCTTGAAGGTTTCCAATAATTGCTAGACCATTTCTTATTATTCCATTCGATTTATCGAGGTCTTTAACCCTAAAAATAAATCGAGGTCTTTAACCCTTAAAACGTTCGTTAAATCATCTTTCTACTTGCTCTGAGTGGTTTAATACATTGAAAAACCTAATCGAAAGAAATTATTATTATATAAAAAGACAGTAATTTTTGTAGAAAAGGGTGCGAGTTCGGAGAAACTTTTTGGAGGCCGTAAGTTGCATCTGATACTTCCGGTTCTTCAATTTAGGAGACTTTGAAATATCATATCCCTTTCAAACTAGGTACCTCTATTACTGGTGGTGTCATCTCATTGTAGAAGAGGTTTTAATGCCATTCACCAAACCGGAGGGAGTTTATTGCCCCTAAAGTTGATTATGAACAGAGTTAAGAAGAAAATAACCAACCGACAGGAGTTGGAGAAGGAATCCGTCGAAGATGAAGTCGGAAACGGAGTAGGCTCATGAGCCGGAGTACTGAGCCGGAGCACTGAGCCGGACCCCGGAGCCAGAGCTGGAGCCGGACCAGGAGCCAAAGTTGAATCTTGAAATCAATAAAGTAAGGTATCATTTTATATGCTTACGAACCCGTAGTAGTCGAATTTGAGGGTTTCAAGTTTCTACAGGGAGTCTGAGATCTTTTCACCCATTTTTTAATGCATATATAAAAACAAAACATAAATGTTAACCTTTATATTTAGAAAACGGGTTACAATGTATGATATCATGTACACATCAGAACTAATTATTATAATTAATAATCTGTGTGTGTTAGAGTACTATATTTAGTTAGGTTTAGTTAGGCTATGTTATACAATGTATTACCGTGGCACAAACGGTAGAGCGACGGAGTCGCATGGCAACGGCGCGGGTTCGGATCCTAGGTAGAAATTACCAAGAAGTTCCCCTCCTTGAATAGGGCTATACCCGTGAGGTGTGAACTTTTTAAAAAAAAAAAAAAAAAAAAAAAAAACAATGTATTAAGAAAGATATGTGAAAAAAGAGATAGTGAGAGATGAATAAATAAAGTGTCTCTATAATTAATATGCTGTGTCTGTGTGTGTGTGTGTGTGTGTGTGTGTGTGTGTGTGTGTGTGTGTGTGCGTATTACGGTAACTTGTTTAGTTAGGTAATGTCTGGTTAGGCTAAGATAGACAATGCATTAAGAAAGGTAGGTGGAACGATAGATAGTTAGAGAGCTATAGTGAAAGTGGCCATGTAATTTATTACATGGATGTGTAAGGGTGGTATGTTTAGCCTGGATAGGTCAGGATAGACTAAGTTAGACGATGTATTATGAAAGATAGGTAAAACGAAAGATATTTAAAGAATTATAAGGAAGGTGGCAATATAATTAATAAGCTGTTAGGAGTCAAATATTATGAAATATATGGTTTTTATGGTGACCATCTAAGAAATTATGTTTATTAGCTGAATTT
>JABUQX010005180.1:0-2500 GCA_015478945.1 Trachelipus rathkii
CATCGGTGTCTTCGTTCATAGTTTGAATACGTTTCGCATTTATCATTGAAACGCTTTCGCGTTTTCATTGCATAAAATATATATATATATATATATATATATATATATATATATATATATATATATATATATATATATATATATATATATATATATATATATATATATATATATATATATATATATATATATATATATATATATATATATATATATATATATTATATATATATATATATATATATGTATATATATATATATAACTATATATATATATATATATATATATATACTATATATATATATATATATAGACTACATTTATAAATACTGTATATATATATATATATATATATATATATATATATATATATATATATATATATATATATATATATATATATATATATATATATATATATATATATATATATATATATATATATATATATATACTATATATATATATATATATATATATATATATATATATATAAATATAATAATAATTATAATTTGAAAATCAATAATGTGAAATAAAAGAAAATTAATATGCCTAAAATGTATAAAATGAAAATAATTGATATATGGTAAAAGGTTTACACGAAATGAAACTAACTCTATTTTGATATTTCATATGTCAATTTATTTTTAAAAATATAAGAAAAAGGAAATGAAATAAAAAATAATATCTGTAATAAAAAAAAAAAAAACTTTTTCTGCTTGGCTAAAGACACTCGAATTCCATCCCTTCTTGAAGTTCTCTAAATTCCATGTTCTTTGGTTCAAATATGAACGGATATTGGCCCATTGGATGATGGTTTTTTGAATTTCTCAAGAACGAATTCAAGAAAAAAAATATCATCCTTTAGAAATTTTTTTCCATTTTTTTTTCTTTCTTTACTTTCCGATTTAAATTTCCTTTTTTTTATTTCTATTTTTCAAAAGCTTTTTTTTTTTTTTATCATTTTTTTAAAGGTTTTTTAATTTCATTTATTGTTTGCTTTTTATATCTTTTAAGCTTATCTTCTTTTTTTAAAGGAAGTTTATTGGAAATTGTGTTTTTGAATCATGAGATATTTAAAAATGTTCTTAATATTTAATTAAATAAAAGACCGAAAATAAATTTTATTAGCCTTATTTTATATATATATATATATATATATATATATATATATATATATATATATATATATATATATATATATATATATATATATATATATATATATATATATATATATACTATATATATATATAAATATATATATATATATATATATATATATATATATATATATATATATATATATATATATATATATATATATATATATATATATATATATATATATATATATAAAAATATATATATATATATTTATATATATATATATATATATATATATATATATATATATATATATATAAATAAGTGTCAGATAGCTGAACACAAGAAAAGGAAATTTAAAAACATAAGAAAACACTCAGAAGAAATAATAACATAAATAAAAGAAAGAAAATTTCCTGGTCGTCAACTGCAAAATTACATCTTTTATGGGATCGTCATAGCCAAGAAGTTTTGAATAATTTGCATGAGCTTAATTTGTTTCTAGCATTCGCATCTGTCGGTCTTAAGTTGAAAAGTTTAATGAAAAGTACAAAGATCAAAGGTACTGATGCATTAATGTAAATGAATCGCATGAAAAGGCTGTAATGTGTCCTTTTATTTAAAACATTGACATTTTTCAAAAGTTCGTAAACATACGTTATAAATACACCACTTTATATATATATATATATATATATATATATATATATATATATATATATATATATATATATATATATATATATATATATATATATATATATACATACATAATATATATATATATATATATACATACATATATATATATATATATATATATATATATATATATATATATATATATATATATATAATAATATAATAATAATATATATAATAATATATATATAATAATAATATATATATATATATATATGTAATAATATAATATATATATATATATATATATATATATATAATATATATAATATATATATAATAATAATATAAAAATATTTAATAATAATAATATATAGGTAATATAATAATATAAATGTATGTTTATATGCATACATACATATATAATAAATATATGTTTATATACATACATACATAATAATATGAAATATAATAATAAATATATATATATATAATAATATGTATAATAATATATATAATAATAATATAATAATAATTGTAGTGATAAGTGTGTAATAATATTTTCAGTCTTAGTTCTATACTAATACGAATAAGATGTGTCAAAAGCTAAAAGAAGAAAAGTGCAACCTGTTTTAAACACGCAGTTTTATTCAAAATTCCTTTGTGATGTTCTTGTCATGTTATTATTTTATTAATTAGGTATTATTATTATTATTATGTTACTAAGTAATTAAGTAATAATTATTA
>JABUQX010005180.1:25000-27500 GCA_015478945.1 Trachelipus rathkii
ACTAAGGCAGTATCATCCGCAAATAGTATCATGTTCACTTCCCATCTATCACCCCTATCCATCAATTCCACCCCTCTTCCCTCCCTCATCATTCCTCTGCAGACACTCTCCATAAATAAATTGAAAAGCCACGGTGACATTACACATCCCTGCCTCAACCCTCTCTCTCCAAACATCTCACTCTCCCCTCCTAAAACTCTCACACACATTCTGCTATTCCTATAAAAGGCCCTAATACCTTTACCTAATTTACCCCCTACTCCATATTCCTCCAGCACCCTCCATAATTCCCCCCTCTTCACTCTATCATATGCTTTCTCCAGATCTAAAAAACACCCATACACTTTCCCTTTCCTTTCTATACCTTTCTCCACAAGCATCTTCATTGTGAATACTTGATCCACACATCCCCTTCCCACCCTAAATCCTCCTTGTTCTTCCCCCATTCTCTCTTCCGTTAAATCTCTCACCCTCTCAATTAGTATTCTCCCATACACTTTCCCTACTACACTCAAAAGACAAATACCTCTATAATTCCCACACTCCATCCTATCCCCTTTCCCTTTATACAGGGGAACCAAACAACCATCCTCCCAATCCTGTGGAACCTCTCCCTTCCTCCAACATAAATTATATAACCTATACAGCCATTCCTCCACCCCTCTGCCTCCCATCTGTAACATTTCCATACTCACACCATCTAGACCTGTAGACTTTCCTTTTTTTTCCTTTAGTTAACGCCCTAATAATTTCTTCCATTTGTATTTCCATATCCCCTTCCTGCCCCACTTCCCCCCCCATCCTCACCTCTTGGAAATCCTCCTCATCTCTCACACCCATTTCATTCAATAATCCTCTAAAATATTCCCCCCATCTTTTCCTCACCCTATCCTCCCCTCCCTTAACCCTCTCTCCTAACCCCTCCATCTTCTTCCTTTTTTTATTTACTTCTTTCCAGAATATCTTACTCCCTGTTTCAAAATTTTCTGTCACTTTTCTACACCATTCATTATTTGCATTTCTCTTCGCCCTCTCCACCGCCCTCTTTGCTTCCACTCTAACCCTTCTATATTCCTCCCAGCTTTCCCTTCTCCTATTCCCCAACCATTTCACATAGACCTCTTTTTTCCTTTTCACCAACTCTTTCACCTCCTCACTCCACCATTCACTTCCTTTCCTTCTACTTGCTCCCACCTTTTTTACTCCACATATCCTTCTGGCCTCTTCACAAATTGTCTCTTTAAATCTCTTCCACTCCTCCTCCACTTCCCTAATTTCCGTCCCTCTCACGTCCCTCCACCTATCCTCCATACCCCTCCTAAACTCCCTCTTACACATTGTCTCATCTAATTTTTCCACCTTTATGACTTCTATTCTCCTCTTTTTTTCTCTTTCTCTAACCGTTACCTCTCCCCCTACCCTTAACCTAGCAACCACCAAATAGTGATCAGATAACCCCCTACCTGCCCCTCTGAATACATTTACATCTAGTAATCTGCCTCTATCCTTTCTATTTATACACACATAATCCAATATCGCCCTCCCCCCCCGTTATCTCACTCTTCCATGTATACTTATGATTTTCACTTTTCTTGAACCAAGTATTCCCAACTATCATTCTTCTATCAACACACAATTCTAACAGACTTTCTCCATTATCATTCCTTTCCCCTACCCCAAATGGACCTATAATTCTCCCCATCTCCTCTCTTCCCACTCCTGCATTCAAATCTCCTAATAAACAAATTTTATCATTTACCCCGAAACTTTCCCAACATTCATTCAACTCACCCCAAAATCTTTCTCTCTCCTCCTCCCTCGCTCCATTTACTGGTGCATACGCGCATATAAAAACCCACATTTCCCCCCCAAATTTCACTTTAACCCACATTATTCTCGAACTCACCTATTTGCACATTTTTACCTTATCCCACACCTCTTCCCTCATAACTATTCCTACCCCTTCCCTCGCCCTCACTCTCTCGTTCACCCCGGAAATCATACCCTTAAATTTTCCAAAGTCCAACTCCTTCTTTCCTTTCAGCTTTGTTTCTGTCAACCCTAGCACATCCAACCTTTTTTCTTCGAACATCAACCCCACTTCTTCCCTTTTCAGATCCTCATTTATCCCTCTCACATTCATACAACCCACTCTAATCTAATCTCTTTTACCCATCCTATCTCTTTACACCCCCTTACTCTCTTTTATCCTGACCCTCTTATTCACCACTCTACTTTCTACTATTCCCACACTTGATTTGGCTGCACGCTTACCGGATCCCACAACCTGAGGCACTTCCCAATACCTCAAGCTCCAAACCCCGCTCAAACAACCACACCCTAGAAAAATACCCTAAATCTATATTCTATAACGAATTCACACTATATCTAAAAACTTAAATTAAAACTTATGTTATAGTTTACAAATTTATAATTACTTTGATGATTTCTCTTCCTACTGTTGAAGACACTCCTCTTCTTCTCAGAGTTCGATGGACAA
>JABUQX010005180.1:50000-52500 GCA_015478945.1 Trachelipus rathkii
CTAGATTTGTAGTTCAGAAGTACCTTTCAATAATTTACAATATTACTTCTTAATCTTCTGGATATCTTTCTTATCAATAAATACGAGCCAGGACTTTAAAAAAAATGGATGTATTGTAATAAACTAGATCTATTTAAATCGGTGATTATTATTGAAAATTCATAGTAGTATAAATTCACCAACCAACTTAATCTTGCTTGCTCCGATCATCATATCTTATATCCTTTTAATATTTACATTCAAATGAATTATATAACCTCTCTTTTTCTAAGTACGCAAAGTTGGGTTCACTCTAAGACAATTATTTTTATTAATTAGATTATTATATTAAGCTTTGTCCTTTTTTATTTACATATTTCAGCCAAGGACAAATATTGTGCCTATGAACCAGGTTGTCTATTCTCACATTGCTAACTTGGAGTCGTTTAAATTTTTTGCCTTGTAAATTTGTAATCTCATTTGCTTTTGTAATCTCATTTGTTTTTGTAATCTCATTTGCTTCTGTAATATCATTTGCTATTGTAATCTTATTGGCTTTTGTAATCTCATTTGTTTTTGTAATCTCATTTGCTACTGTAATCTCATTTACTATTGTAATCTTATTTGCTTTTGTAATCTCATTTGTTTTTGTAATCTCATTTGCTACTGTAATCTCATTTGCTATAGTAATCTCATTTGCTTTTGTAATCTCATTTGATCTTTTATTTCATCTTCTAACTCTTCTAATTATTCTAAATTCTTTGAATATCTAAACTTCAAAACAGACTCTCTCTCTCTCTCTCTCTCTCTCTCTCTTCTGCTCTCTCTCTCTCTCTCTTCTCTCTCTCTCTCTTCTCCTCTCTCTCTCTCACTCACACACACACACACACACACACACACACACACACACGACACACACACACACACTATGCAAGCTTCTAAAAGGTTGGATGTACTGAGGCACCTCCAGAACTTTTTCCTACCACACCAGTTACTTTCTCTTGTATTTTATTTTTTTCTGTAATCATCAAGTTTGCTCCAGTCTAGTTCTTAAGCACAGCTGGTGAACTAGCCATTCTTAAGAGCAGGGTAGAGCTACTAACCCTTTATCAATGATTCACTTTTAGACATGTCCAATAGTTTTGAAATTTCAAAAC
This sequence comes from Trachelipus rathkii, assembly GCA_015478945.1. NCBI lineage: Eukaryota > Metazoa > Arthropoda > Malacostraca > Isopoda > Trachelipodidae > Trachelipus > Trachelipus rathkii. The sequence goes on from JABUQX010005180.1 coordinate 51,137, forward strand.
ATTTTCCCACCTCTGTGCGTTCCTCCAAACTTTTTAATATCTTTGTATCCTGCTTCATTTCTTTGAACATTCTAAATGAAATGTTCCAGCTTCAGTGAGGAAATGGTTTTCAGAATTTCTGTGCCGTCAAATAGTCAAACCGGTTGTCTTGCCTCCCTTATTTACCATGAAATGATTGCCCCTTGGAGTGTAAAGTCACATGATACAGGTGATTCTCTCTAGTATAAAGGCATACAATCAATACTCAATACTCATTACTGCTGTTATGCCATCTCATATAAATGAGCTATAAACGTTTGACACTAAATCCACTTTACATCATATCAGTGGCGTACCTGGAAGAATACACTTGGGTTGGCAGAGTCTTTATATATATATATATATATATATATATATATATATATATATATATATATATATATATTATATATATATATATAATATATATATATATATATATATAATATATATATATATATATATATATATATCTAACAAAACTAACGAAAACATCGAAAACATATTTTAATAATTATAATACGTACCTATTTATTTGTATGAAAAGCTTGTTTACATTATATTTGCCAAATACTTAATTTTAAATCACATTCCAATTGAGTAATTTCTTAGGCCTACCATTTTTTAAAATAAAGCTGTGGTTTTATAGATAAGTTTTTAAAGCGTTTTTTCTTTAATATAAAATCTACACTTACTCCATTATGCATTATTTCAATTATTTTATGTATATAATGCTAAATACCACTTAAATAAAGTTATATAAAATTAATATTCAATATCAGAACAATCAGACACATTCGATACAAAAATTTCAAACAAACTGCCACAAGCCACACATTTCGTACATATTTACGGAAAGAGAACGAAAGGTTTCATATATTTTCGATTATAGGTAAGACAGACTAGCCCGTTCCCTTATAACTTGATATAAAAAATGACGTCATTCGTCCGTCCGTAGCAAAGAATTTTACTCTTAAGATCAGAGTAGGAGCGAGAATTTCTAAATGAATTCAATTATTATTATAGCTATTATTATTTTGGTTGTTTTTCTTTTAATTTATGATGCAAAATAGCTTCTTTTTTAAATTTTATATAAAATTTTAATAATCTAGTATACTTTCACCATTTAATTTCAATTATTTAAAACCTAAAAAATATTGGGTAGGAGCTACCTAAACGGATTACCCTATATATACGTCCCTGCATCATATAATCATAAATCATAACATCACATGATATAAATCATAAAATATTTGATCTCTTTCTCCAGAATACAATATCAAGAACTTTGGTTTAGTGTGATAAATGAAATTTGAGTTGGGGAGGTTTTTTATGCTTAAGAAAAG
>JABUQX010005181.1:0-7500 GCA_015478945.1 Trachelipus rathkii
CGCGCACACTCATTATTTTAAATGAGAGAGACACATAACATAAAAAAGTTATTAATATTATATTTGTAATTATTATTCTTAAAGGTACTATTTAATTTATAAAATAAATATACTTGGGCAATCAACCAAATTATGAATATAATGACTAAGTTACTGTTTGTAACAGGGAAGCAATCTTGGTTGCCTAGGCAGTGCACAAATGTTCTATCTTCATTACTGTGTTTCTCACACTTATAATTATAGTAGGCGGTACCTGCGGTATCGTATCATTGGCACGGCACTAAAAACACAATATGGTTAGCGTCATGAGGTATCTGTATCGGCCCTCATTTCTGGTATGCGTAGCGACAACTTCCCTAATAAATTATATATATATATATATATATATATATATTATATATATATATATATATTATTATATATATATATATATATTATATATATATTCTATATATATATTATATATATATTATATATATATATATATATATATAAATATATATATATATATAATATATATTATATATTATTATATAATATTTTTATATATATATTTATATAATTTATATATATACATTATTGAGCTACTATTACACGTATGGAACACCTCATATATAACTATCATATATATATATATATATACTGTCAACCTAATTTATATATCAATATAACTACTGTGCACTTACATATATCTATTATAACTTTATATTCATTAGATATACACTAATATATATAAGATATATAATATATATAACTAGATTAATTATTATTACTATATATATATGATATTGGACCTTAATTCACACGCCCATATTGTGATATCTGTTTTCAGAGAGAAGAATGATTGGCGTATAGAGTGCAAGATTTGGGTAATGAATCTTTTATAGCAGAAACGTCAATCAATAAAAATTAAATTACTAATTGCGATTGTGCTCATAAAAAATGTAGATCTACTTTTTTATTTTTTTTGTGCTTCAATATTGATTATATTTTACCACAATTCACTCTTCTATTAAAACGGTAGTTATTTTACAGGCAATTTACCTGTAAATATTTATTATTTGTGGTATATATTTTATAGATACGTATATATCAGTATATATATATACTATATAAGTATAGTAGGTACTTAAATAATATATTGATATATATGATGATAAAGTATCTATATGGTACGAATATATAGTATATGGTATAATAGTGATCATATAGTGTAATATGTTATGTAGATATATTATATATATATATATATATATAAGTATTTTAAAGTTGATTATGTGTGTTGTGTGTTAGTGTACGAAGGTGATTTATGCTCATAACATATAGAATAGTGTCAGATTATGTTTTAGTGCTCAGCAGCTTGTAGCTAGAGAACGGCTGAACAAGTAAAACAATTATATATATGTTGGAAGAGCCGAGAACTAGCCCTACAGAGAGATGGGATTTAACTTTTTTTATATATTTTTTATCTCTTTTTTTTTGAGTAAGAGTGTGTGTCTCTCTATTAATATTTTTATACCTACAAGGTAATGAGAAGACCTACAAAGGGGTAAACTCGCGGCGAGAAGATGCAGCGATCAGAGGAGATAGGTCTGGCCTAAGGCCAAAACCGGTGGGACGATCCGAAGGGCCCGGAAGACTACTCCCAGCCCGTCTCCGGGAGATGGTCTCTCGAGGGAGAACAACCACAGCTCTCTCTCGGAGAGTCGTCTGGGTGTGCGCTGGGGGTTCATCCGACATCACCTCCGGGGTAAGAAACGTCCCACCCATCTGTTCCGCCGCGTCGTGCTCGGAGCCCCTAATAAAAAATCAACATTACAAAAAAAAAACAAGAGATTATTGAGACCTCAACATTTAGGGCTCGAGCGAGGGGGGGATCAGAGGGGGGAGACGTTTCATACCCCGGAGGGGATGGCTCGGAGGAATACCCCCGGCGACACCCCATAAGACCAAGAGAGCGATTAGGGGGATAGTCCCCCCGTCGTCCTCTACGGGGCCGGAGACCTCCGTATCCTCTGCCACTTTAAAGCGGTTTACCAGAGATAAAACAGAAGAAAAGTTAAATATGCCTCATCTAGAATTATTACGAGACTGATTCTAAATATAATAAAATATTGTTACACTGATAGGGACTGGCCGTTCTTCAAGGTCAACGACAAATACGGGAGATGAGCATTAAAAAATATCTGACCATCTATATATATTTATATATAATTTCTCATATACTAAATAATTTATATATATACCTCATACATAATGTTAATATATAGTAATATTAAATTACTATACTTATTTATACTATAAATATGCTATATTAATATAACTAATTATAATCATATAATTAATTAATATAAAGTATCAACTTATATATTATATTGAATTAATATATATATATATATTCATATATATATATATAAGTAAATAGTGTTAAATAGTCAATATCATATGATAATATATTTACGTATGAAATAAACTAAAAATGTAACATAAAAAATAATTGTGAAAATAAATCAATTAGAGCATCCAAAAAATAAAAAAAGTAAGTTCTTTTTATAGGCAAATCGAATTTTTAATTTTATATTATTGAATATATATTAATAACAATTATTACCAAGCTTTCCAATACTAAATTATTTTGAGGACCATGTATTACTTAGTCCATATATATATATATATATATATATCTATAAATATATATCCTTAACTCATATATATATATATACTATATAATATAAATAACTATTATATATATCACTCATATAGCTATAAATATAACTTTATACTATATATATACATACTATTACATTTCAAGGAACGTTTGTTATTGTCAGTCTGTTACCTTAAACATGTAGCCGAAAACTATGCGGCAAGACATGGGAAGAGGAGGTGACGGTCAGTTTTCAAGAAAATCTACATGAGCTCGTCTGAAATCGTCAGGTAATACAAGATCAGTTTAATCTTCTCTTTTTAATTAGCTAAACTCACTAGGTATTTTTCACAGTGTTCGGGAGAGAGTTTTTGAGCCTCCCCGAGTTGGTAACCTGTGCCCTCCTTAAAACTTACCAATGCTTCAAAGCAACATTTTTTGTCTGAAGCGAACGATGTATGAGAAGACGCTAACGTACATCTCCTTGTAGCCGCGAGATCTGCGACTATGAAAAGGTAGCTTCTAAATTTCGTATGAAAAAAAATGGTAGATGTAAAGGGTAAATAGCACCTAGTGTGACTCTACTCATGAGCACTGAACGGGGCGTTAATTACAACCCCGACTATACTGCCCTTACTCAGGAACGAAACAAACATGGTGGCTCACTGTCTTTTTCCTATAGGTCAGTTAAGCCGTGTTCGTTTTTGCATTTGTGCTTAAAAAATGCTCCAAGTTTTGCGTTCGTTATTCGTCAACCTAGCGCAAATCGTAAAAAATTGCTCCACACAAACGTAAAAAATATCCTCTTATTCTGTGGTGTAATATAGAATAAAATTTTGTTATGAGAAGAATAGCAACCTTTATACAGAATTTAAAGAAATATCCTTACGTATTGTGAGCATTTTTTTACGATTTTGCGCTAATGTTGACGAAAACGAACGAAAACTTAAGCATTTTTTTAGCACAAATGCAAAAACGAACACGGCTTTACACTACGAACAAAGAAGTTAGCATTCTTTCAGGATATAAAGCGTTTCTTTTTGTTTATGGTTATACACCAATATCCTAAGTATTTGGATATCTAAATTATTCTAGTCCCAGTACACATTAACACAAGAAAAAACATCATCACATCATTAAAATTATTTAGATTTTTTCAATTTGTCTTTATCAACTTCATATTTTAACTCGAATAAATTTAACCTTTCCAATATTCGATAAATAAATGTTTAAGCGTATGAATATACCATCATTTTAATTGAGAGATGATGGAATCAGACCAATAAATCTAAGCTTTGATATGATAACGTATGAGTTCTATGATTAATTGATAAACAGGACTTTTCTTTTAATATGGTTTAATTATCTATGTACTTGTATTTTTTTTTAGTTTAATTATTAAAAAATGATTTATGAAGTTTTTGTTTCAGGGGATATACATAAATAAATATATATATATATATATATACAAATACTATATATAATATTATATATGCTTAATATAATATATATATATATAGTAATTAATATATATACATTATAAATGAGGTTATATTTATAATATATAATATATATCTATCAATATATATTATATATATATAATAATATACTTTACACTCCAGTTAAGAGTAGATTAAGAATGAGCTAAATCCTGGTTTAAGTCTGGGGGTGAGAAACAAGTTGGATATAGTACATAAAGACTGTAATAGAAGGACCATACGCACGAGAGCAATATAATATAATATATAATATATATATATATATAATATATATAAATATATATATATATATATACTTAATTATTATTACTATATATTTATATATATATCATTATAACCTGAAACTCATTAATAGAATATTAAGTTAACATATATATATAATCATATAGTACAATCACTATATATATATATATACTACACTATATGCACCTATTTATATCATAGCTATACGTATTAATAAATAACAGTATCAATAACATTAACAAGTTCTATGCTTAATCAATAGTAATAGTAACTGTACATTAAATACAGAATATACTATAGTATCTATATATTTACACAATCATCGAGAAAAAGAGTATACATATCTATGTATAATCACGTATTATATCATTGTTATATTATATTTACCTTAATATATAATAGTAATATATAATAAAAAATTTATTCTATAAACTTACCTAATTATCATACAGACCAGCGAATAATTGCTAACGTAACAAGTTTTCACATCAATACAGCTAACATATCATAACTGAACTGAATATAATATACAACGACAAACCTAACCCACCATACGTATGAATAATTTGCTAACATTCACAAAGTTCCCTACTTATCAAAGTAAAGTAGCTAAGCATGATATACAAATCAATGTATCCCTACTTTTCCAACATGTCAGCAACAGCTAAAGCAGTATTATCTAACAAAATCCCTTAACAAAGAAGCCAATCTATCAAAGATACCCCCATCCTTGAACTATGAATTGATACACCTTCATCTAAACGCCACTCACATCAAATTTAACGTCATTTTGAATTATGAATAAACTTAGACATTAGCAAAATTTTCTGTCAAACCTAACATTACTCAGCAAAAACTAAACCTAAGCCCACGTTTCTAAAACACAACATCACCAGTTAACACAGTAATATCTTCCAAAACTTATCATTTCTCTAACAATCCGTGTTAATTTCACATTGTCATTGTAATATTTAACAAAACATAGCAGAAATTAAACAGAACCTAACATATCTAACACTTACAATGGAAGAAAACCTACAATAGATACTAACATTTGGAACTACATATAAGACATTAACTTTGGAGCTATGAATATGTTCTCACCTACCCCTCATTACACCCAGAACAAAACTCAAACACTATCCGGCTGCTTTTCATCCTTGATCATTGGGCTAGGTAATTTTTGTTCTAATAAAACTCCTCAAAATAGTGAACAAACTATCAAAGCAATACCCGCATCTTGACTACGAATTGATACTACATCACAAAGTGTCTTCCCATATCAAATATAACATCATTTTGGAACTATGAATAAACGTGGCATTAGTAATTCTCTGTCAACATCAATAAAATAACCTATCCGATCCTACAGATCAATGAATAACGTTATCAACTTAACCTATCTCCTTTCAGAAAATTAACAGTTCACTATAAATTAAAGTCATTTACGTAAGTTCGTTAGGTATATACTTATATACTACATCGGAAGTGATATATAATATATTATAATACTATTTAATAGTAGTATATATAATATATATATTATACTTTCAATGTCAATATAATTATATACTATACATATATTATATATATATATAAAAATAAAAAGTATACTTATATCATACAATATAAATTGCGCTCTAAATCATCTCAAGCTAAACATTAAATCTATCATAATCTTATTTAATACATATATATATAATAATATATAATATATAATACATATATATATAAAAAAATTGCAATTACAACGAACACTAGTATATTTTCAATGATGAACATCCCTCAACAGCAATGTTACACCAAAGTCCATAAATTCAAAAACTTAAAACAATTCATAAACACATAAAATCATGAATTTTGAATTGCTTTACACAATTTTAATATATGAGATATTATTTTTAAAATTGTTTGCAAAACATTTAAATATTCAAAAAAATCATCTATATATATAATATATGAGTATACACTATATACGAAAGTAGGTGATTATAGGGATTAAATCCTAGTACGGTATATATATAGATGAGCTAAATACTAAAGTACTATATATGGCTTTGAGTTATAGTACCTATACTTTCAAAGTTATAATATATAATAAATATATACTATATAACGTATACTACTGAGATATTATATTCATAATACGTAGTAGCATTTCTAAATATTATATATTTAGTATATAGAGGTAGTATATAGTAGTCATTAATATAAGGACCTATATACTCTATATATATATATATATATATATGTGTGTGTGTGTGTGTGTAGGTGTGTGTAGGTGTATCTAAGTGTGTGTGTGTAAGTACATGATGTTGAATATGTTCAAGAAATTTTTTCTTTTCTAGAGATTTGTAAACATTTGCATTTCCGCATCGTATTTAAGTTTGCTTTTCTCCATATTTTTTTGGATGGTAATAAAGATTCTTAATTTGTGACTTGCTTTTTTTCTTTTTGTATTTGATAGTTGTATAAAGGATGATTATTTTTGCTGCAATGTCGCCATTTTTTATTACAAAGTAAATGGATATTTTTTTTTTTATCTTTTATTTTTATATTTGCATTCCTTCCATGCAGTATGTTTGTTTAGTTTGTGTATCCAGTTTACTGCTTACGACAGTTTTAGACTTTCCTTACGTGATGTTTATATAAAATGTAAAAATAGCAAATGTTAAAATTTTGTTTTATTAAACTGATATAATATTACGAGGTATATTTAATGAGCCTAAGCCTTTTTACCTAATAATGAGATTAGACCTTTTACCTGATAATGAGTCTAGGCATATATATATATATATTATATATATATATATATAATTTATATATATTATATATATTTATATATATATATATAATATTCTTTCTTTATCCTCCCCTCACTTCCCACAGATGGGAGTAGGGTGCGCAACATGCGCGGGAATATATTAAAGTAGAACAACATGACTAAATCGAAAGAAAAGTCCCTTATACCCATAAGTGTTAGCCCGTGGCGACCAAAAATCAACACTAGGGCTTCACAACACACTCACGAACCCCACTATGGTATCTCATCAATGTAAGGTTCATCCCCTGGGACAGACCTACAACTATACCCTCTCACAAAACCCAGCC
>JABUQX010005181.1:15000-17815 GCA_015478945.1 Trachelipus rathkii
CCTAACACTACGCATGAAGGTTTCTTCACAATCGAGGGGTTTCAATAGTGCGAACATCAAGAGTTTTAATACCGTCATATGATGAGAACGCAGCGTCTATTCTATTATGACCTCTCACACTGTCACCTCTGATAGATATTTCACTACTCATCGAACCATTGGATAACATACCCTTATCCTCTAGCCATGCAGCAGCGATGTCGATAATCTTGATGAATCCATCAGCACAAACGAATAAAGGTCTATTATTTGACTCTCTGGCAGGAATACAAGCAATGTATCGGTATCCATCAGGTTGACGATAAAATTTTATTACACAATGTTGGGAATAACGAAGCTCCTAGTGAGATATCAACAACAGACGTAGAGATGCGGGGAGAGTCATCGTACCAGTACAGCGAAAAATATCCTACTGAAGGAAATCGTATGCGTTAAACAACCTTATAGGGTAATGAGATTCTTCTGGTCAGCCAATCAGAGAAAGTAAACAGAATACAACGCACGAACGAACCATATTAGTTAAAAAGGGTATATATTCTCGTTAGACAACAACAACAACAACACAACAACAACAACAACAACAACAACGACAACAACAACAACAACAACAACAATAACATAGTACAAAAATAAGTTCTTTATATACCAACCAACGAATATATGCTGACGTAACATTGTTTTACATTAATAAAGCTACATAGCATTACCAGAACTAAGGATATAAGCACAATGACAAAACCTAACCCCTACGCTAGAATAAACAACTAACATTACAAAGTTCCATTACTTATCAGCAGTAAAGTACCTAAACACAGCATACAAAACGTAAACCTATTCACACTTTCCAAGCATATCTCTAACATATTAACGTTAATTTTACATGACATAGTAATATTTAACATGGATTTATCATCTCATTATCATACAGACCAACGAATAGTTGTAAACATAACAAAGTTTTATCAAACATAACACAAAAAACAGTTCTTTATATACTAACCATTGAATATATGCTTAACCAACAAAGCTTTAGCCTCAATAAAGCAACATATCAAAACCGCAACTAAGAATATAATGTACAAAGGCAAACTTAACATATCTCGCGTTGAATAATCCGCTACCATCCTGAAAATTCCCTACTTAACAAAGGTAAATAGCTAATAGGTTATACAATACTCGATATGTCCCACTTTCTGCATATCAGCAACAGGTAAAACCGCATCATCTAACAAAATCCCTCAACAAGTGACCAATCTATCAAAATACCAAATCTGGAACTACGAATTAACACCATCTTCATCAAAGTGTCACTCATTTTGAGTATAACATCAATTGAACTATGAATAAGCATAGACATTAGCAAAATTCTAGGGCAAACCTAACATTACCCAACAAAAACTTAATCTAGGCTCACGTTTCTAACACATCGTCGTCAGTTAACACAGTAATATCTTACAAAAAACTCATCATTTCTCTAACAAATCAGTGTTATTTTCACATTGTCATAGTAATATTTAACATAACGTACCTAACTTACGAATAAACAGTTTTCATAATCAAGAGTATCTAAAGCAACACATAACCTTCCGAGAGAAAACCCAGGGGGATGTGCTCCTTGTAACACCTAACGCTTTCATGAGGTAACGTGAAATATTTTTATCCTTACCCTATTTTAGACCCCGCCCCCCTTTCAGAAAATATCATTTCAAAACTGTTAGATTAAGCAACAGCGCCTCATACAGAGGCGATTTGATAGCACTGTAAGCACTGTAAGCACTACTTTGAGATCACCCCAGAGAGATGCACGAAGACCCATCTCGGGGTACCCTGAAAAGGGTGCAAGCGGTAAGGGCACAGCCCTTTGAGCTGAGCCCTTATGTAACAGGTAAAGACGTAATATCACAAAAATACAAACGCCTTGCAACGCCAATTTTCTATTCAAAAAAAGATACCAAGCATCTCGACCTATGATTTGACACTTCTTCATCAAAGTGTCACACTTCTCTAGTATAACATCATTTGAACTATGAATAAACGTAGACATAACAAATTCTCGGCAACCTGACATTACTCAACAAAAACTTAACCTAGGCTAACGTTTCTACACAATCATCGTCAGTAACACAGTAATATCTCTTACAAAACTTCATCATTTCTCGAGCCAAATCCAGTTGTTAATTCACCCTGCCATATAATATTTAACATAACGTACCTAACTTACGGAATAAACAGGTTTCATTAACCAAGAGTATCTAAAGCAATACACCACCTCCCGAGAGAAAACCCAGGAGGGATGCGGGCTCTGGGCTTCAGCCCTTCGGGCTGAGGCCTTACCCTCCTTCGGAGGGGTAATGCCCGCTTACACCCCTTCGGGTATCCCCCCCTTCAAATTCACCCCTTTCAGGAGGGCGCATCCCTCCTGGGTTTTCTCTCGGGATGTGTGTTGCTTTAGATACTCTAAGGTTAATAAAACTGGTTATTCGTAAGTTAGGTACGTTATGTTAAATATTACTATGGGCAGGGTGAAATTAACAACTGATTTGGTAGGGAAATGAATGATGCTTTTGTAAATATTACTGTGTACCTGACATGATGTGGTTAGAAACTTTGAGCCTAGGTAAGTTTTTGTGATAATGTCACAGGTTTTGCCCGAGTAATTTGTTAATGTCTACGTTATTCATAGTCAAAATGATGTTATACTAGGAAGTGTACACTTGATGAAGATAGTGTCAAAATCATAGCTCGAGATGCTGGTATCTTTTGATAGATTTGATCACTTTGTTAACGGGATTTGTTAATAATACCGTTTACCTGT